>LPNX011164250.1:287069-350380 GCA_001517045.1 Pseudotsuga menziesii
CGTATTTCTATACAAAATGGGGTTAGACGATGTTCTTAGAAGATGTGTACTTTCCCATGAACGAGAGCAAATCATGCACGAAGCACACTACGGACCAGCAGGAGGACACTTTCAGGCCGACACAACTGCTAAGAAAATTCAACAGTCTGGATTATGGTGGCCAATGCTTCATAAGGATTGTAAAACCTTTGTTAGTCAATGTGACAGATGCCAACGACTTGGTCGACCACTGCCGAGTACAGAAATGCCCCTGATCTCTGTAAACCCTAGTCTTACATTTGAAATTTGGGCTATCGACTTCATAGGACCATTCCCTATCCCAGCCCGATGATCAGGTGCAAGGTATATTATCACTGCAGTCGAATATGTTACTAAATGGGCAGAAGCAGAACCTGTCGAGACCTGTTCAAGTGAAGTAGCTGCTAAGTTCATTTATGAAAATATTATTAGTCGATTTGGATGTCCACTCACTCTGATCAGCGACCAAGGATCACACTTTGTTAACAAAACTATCAAAAATATAACCGACAAGTTTCACATCGACCACCGACGGAGTCCAGCCTACCACCCTCAGTCGAATGGTGCAATTGAAGCTTTCAATAAAACCCTGACAAAAGGACTGACTAAAATATGCAGTGCTGACTCCACAGATGACGAAGACGAACTGGCAGCCTCAGCACTCGATATTGTCGAGGATGCCAGAGCAAATAAAGTAACTGTTGAAACCCAGTTTCAGCATTTTGTCGAAGCAGGAGCACCGGAAGGCCGACCAAAGAAGGCCAAAACAACACCACTATCCGAAGATTTGGTCGACCTGGTGATGACTCCTCCCCCTCCATCTCCGACTAAAATAGTCGAGGAGCAAGCACCAGTGCAGCAGACCGACATGTCCCCCGAAGACTTTGCAAGAGTTATCCCTAAGGCACTCAGAACCAGGGCAAGCTCGGACCAGGAGCTTAGAGCCTTCTTTGCAACACTGCCTGCACTGTTCAAAACAGCGAAGACAATCAAGACAACAACTCCCCTTAAAGCAAGCCAAAAGACATACGCACACCAAACAACTGTATTTACAAGGGTGCATGATGGTGGTGACATTGCGGGACATGACCAGACCTTCACCGACTACCAAGTCCCACCGGAAGAAGACGTTATATCTTCCGACCAAAGTCCCCAACATTCTCCATCACCACCAGGGTCAGGAAACCCTTCCTCCCCAACCCCACCACCCCCACCACCATCATCTCCACCACCTCCACCACCGCCTGATTCACAGCCGAGACCATCATCATCCCCACAGCCGGAGGTGGACATACCACCTCCCCAAACCGAAAAACCCCAGACCACTGAACCAACCCCTCCAACACACACCCCTTCGACCTCTGATCCACCTTCCACTTTTGCAGGTCCTCCCGACAAACCAACAGAGCAAGCAAAGGAGCCAACAGAACCTATTCCTAGACCCAATCAGCTAAGGATGAGCTTACGGGATGTAAGCTCATTGACCGACTCAGAGGTTGGCCAGCTACTCAACACCCTAGCAAAAGAGTCGAAGAGGAGGACGACCCGACTAAGGACACAGCTCAAGGATAAGGAGACAGAAGAAGTCGAGTTCCTCGACAAGTGCAGGTCTCTTGTACAGACTGTTACCCCAGGACCTGTCGAAGCTGCTACCGACCGACCGCTGGACAGAGCATATCAGCTGTTTGAAGGTTTGGTGTCGACCATACAGACCCACCTCCACGAGACTAAGGCCGGGCAAAAAGAAGAAACTGTCCGACTTCTCCTGACTCAACACACAGCATTCTCGGAGGCTCACAAACTTCTACAAGACCACATGGAGGAATCCATTGTAACTGAGGAAGTAATCCGAGATTGGACTACTCATTATGGGCAGGTCTATAGTCAGACGAGGCAGACCAGACAAGGCATTCAGGCCTTGGAAAGAAGGAAGTCGACTGAGACAGAACTGAGGCAGACAATCGAGGATCAAATAGTGATGGAAAACACTAAGCTGCAGCAGTTGGAACGTGAGGCACACCAGTGGATTCAGCAAGCCCTTCCCAACTTCGAGAAAGTTGACAACATCTGTCCGCAGATGAAGAGACTCCTTGAGACTGCGGAAGAACACAATCAGCTGCTGGGCCCCAACATGGAAAATATTGCAGAAATGGCAATGGCAGAGAAGATGTCGGTACTCTCAAATCTTACTACTCTGACTATCGACATTCAGAAAGCCTTACAGATATGGACGGACTTTCAACACCAGCTTGCCATCACAGCACCAACAATAGTCGAAATCTGTGTACAGAGAAGACCAACTATTCGCTTGCACAGCCCACCTCAGTAGCAGTCTCCTTTTTGCAAATCTAATTCTTGTACTTCTAATCTATTTTGTTTTTACCTCCCTCTTTCTTCGGGACGAAGAAATGTTTTGTTTGTGGGGGATATGTAGAAGGAGCAAGTCGACATAAGTTGACTTGAACGAAGACCGACTTAGTCGATCAGCCGACTAAGTCGAGAGACAGACTACGTCGGTCGGCTGAGTAAACACAGTAGTTAGTCTGTTAACTAATAGTCGTGTCGGTTCGGTGAACCGACATGTAGTTATGATTGTAACTATTTGTAACATGTATATTAGGCTGTTGAGCCACACAAGAACGTAGTTCAGTTCTTGGCTTTGTATGATCTATTGACAATAATATAATCTGTTCATCATATCAGTTCTTGTCTCTTGCATCTGTGTATATTTTTGTATGTATTATTGGTAACCTTATGTGATCTGTGAGATTACAACAGTACCCTTGAGAGGCAACCACAGATGAGACCAGTCTGAAGCAAAATATCCTTTCAGCCTGGCAGTCCAATCTCGGTTGAGAATGAGCCCATATCCCCTTGGTATATCAGCCACCATTATGTCAATAAATTGACATATTTATTGTTTGCAGCCAAACGAATGAGGACATTCTTCATTTCACCCACCACCTTGACTCCTGTGTGATCTAATTGCGTTACTTCACGAGGTGTGGACTCTAGTTGTCCATTAATCCTTTTACAAATCTCAAGGGGCGTCACATTTACTGCTGCTCCAGATTCTACTAAGCAATTATGCACATTGTAATTCAGCATCTCTAGAGTTAAGAGAAAAGGAGGGGTGTCAAGGTTTTCTTTCCACCCTTGTTCTTGGTCTTCTTCTCCTGGTTGGTTTTGAATAGGTATATCCTTTGCTAGCTCTTGAGTTTCATCAGAGTTCTTCCCACTAATCCCTATCTTTTCCTCTACAGGATCGACAGTCTTAGTGGTTGGTTCTGTCCTCTGGTTGAGGGTATTGTTCTGATGTGCTTTGCCCTCATCCAGTTTCTTGACCTTCTCCTGCAAATTGTTAACCTTAGAAATCATTGTATTGTCTTGGTTTGTGAAAACTTTGTCCTTTCTAGTTACGGATGTGCATTCAGATTTAGGAGTGTCATCTCCAATGTTAAACAGTGAAATACCATTCCATGAGAACATAGTATCATCCTCTGGTTTGCTTATGATCTGTTTCTCCTTTTCTTCCTCACCTCTGTCCCTAATCAATTTTGGGTCCAACAACTTATTCATCACCAACATCATTGAATGTAGCCATTGAGGACACTTCTTCTCAGAATGAGGTTGTTGATGAAATGTACAGAAATTATCCCCTCCTATTTTTGTTATGTTTATTGATGCCAAATTAGGAGGTGGGACTTACCAGTGGTTGTTATCTTCCTTTTTTGGATAGTGTGGCTTGTTGGTCTTCTGAATGTCCCTCTCTTTTTCTAGATCTACGATTCGGTTGGACATTTTCTAAAGCACTTTCATTATCTCATGATAATCATGTGGTTGATCTTCTCTAGATTTAAACAGCAGTGAGCTTCTTCTTACAGTGGTCTTCTTTTCACATGAATAAGGGTAATCCTCTATACTCTCACTTTCTGCCTCTATTCTTTCGGCCTCCTCATAAGTTTCCACCAATGTAGGCTTGACTTTCATTTTGGTAAACATGGCCAGCTCAGGACCTAGGGCTAAGGTATAATATTCAATTAAAACTTTGTCTGAAGGTCTATCCATAGCAGAAATTTTTTTAAGTACAATGAAAATCTCTGAGTGAAACTATGTACCTTTTCATTCTTCTCTTTTCTTAAAAAACCAAGCCCTTTTATCAACGAGGCATGTGTCTTCTGAGTTGCGTATCTACTTCTGAAAACCCTTTCAAAGGTGTCCCAATCTGGGATGGAATTTGTAGGTAGACCAAAGTACCAAGATGCTGCTGCTCCTTTCAGAGTGTGTGGAAAAAGTCTACAAACCACATCTTCATACTCCCCAGCCCTTAGCCCTTCTAATGCTAGGTAGAATCTTTGAAGGTGATCATCTACGGTGATATTATCCACAGGGTCAAACTTGGGCAAGAGCTTGTCAAAGGCTTGAGGAAGGTTATGCAAAGGGGGAGTTAGGTTCAGAGGTGACCTAGCTCTCCATGCCGGCAGAGGGTTGGGTTGATTACCAACCATGAGCAAAGGTAAACAAATAAGCCACTGGGAAAAACAATCATTCAAGGATAGCATCGGAAACTGCGAATACTTGGGTTAGGTTGAAAGCTTCAAACATCTGCTGGTAGGATGGTTTCGGGAAATTAAGTTCCACGGACAGCCTTTACTGGAGGCCCTCCTTCTAGCGCCAAAACTGTTGGGGCCTGGAAATTCGCAGGCGACAACAGCAAGGGATTCTCCCCAATCAACATTCCCAACTAACCTGTTGACTGTTTGGTATAGGGAATCTGTCCAGTTTTACGGTTCGGCTACCATAGGTCAAAGTAACAACAAGGGTTTACCGGTTGCGGCCCGGTCCACCAAAATTTGTATTTTTTGACTTAACTATGAAATGCAAAAATCTAACTAAACATGCAGGGTGGTGAAGGATGCGGGGAGCAGTCACAATGTGATGCGCAGGTTCTTACCTAACGTCTTAGGCTCACCCGCACCAGAATCACACATGCCTCTATGCACTGACCTAGCTATCTGTCTATCTATTTATCTCTACCTACCTATCCCCGGGGAGCCAAATTATACTTAATAAATATGAGCAATGCGGGTGTGCACACGTGATGAAAGCAATTACAGATAGCTGACATTTACTTTTACAGGCATGAACAATGAAAGATATTTCCACAACTAGCTAACCAATTGTTTCATAATAAGCATGCATTACTCATGGTGGTCATTCCATAAAATAAATCAGAAATCATTTAAACAAGACATAGGTCATAAGTTAGAACGATCTCACGATTCACGGATAAAATGCTGAAAAACAAAGTAGTTCATCTTTCGACTATCCATGGCAAAACATTTGAAATCCCACCGATCTTCTTTCAACAGGAAAACTGTAATTTTTATTGCAAAAGGAAATAGTTCTTCTTACAACAACCTTCCAGTCTTACTTGGGAAAAAATCCCTTTTCCCTTCTACCCTTACTACTTTTATACAAAACGTAAAAAATGGTTGGGTTTCCCAAAGTGACCTTTGGGCTTCCCCAATGCTTCATTTTCCCAAAAAAAAACTTTTACAAAATATTAAATTAATACAAAGTTGACCGGTCCTCTATGAGGAGGTTCCCGCTTGATTTTCAAGGAATTTTTAGCACGCTGCTGCCTCTGCAGCGAGGCCTTCAAAATCGCATGGCTCTAGGAACTGGATGTTAATTTCAAACTTGTTGACTTGGTTCCTGATGGCTTCGATCCTTGCTGGGCTCAACCGAAGCTGGTCTTCTAGAATCTGTATGCTAACGGCTGCATGGCCCACCTCGTTCTTCAGCACTATGGCATCAATGGATTGAATCTGCTGCGTCCTGGCCTCTGCATCTTGATGTCTTTTCTGCAATACTTCCACAAAGGTCTCATGATCCGGGAACTCTTCAAACCTAAGCTCATCCTCTGTCTGGCAGTGGTTGTAAGCATTGAGGAACCTTTTAAAATACTTCGAGCATGCTACCTGTGCCCTCTTGACAGTCTTCTTAAATTCTTCAGCAGTGCTAATGGCAAACTCTACCAGGTTGTGATCTCTCCTGAGAGTTTGATGATCTTTGACTGATAGCTCTGCTGGGATCTCGGCATCATCTTCTGGTCTTGCCATTCTGGCGTTCAAGACCTCAAGAACATCTTGGGACCTGTCTACGAAATAGGAGGAGGTTTCTATGATCTCCTCTAACCTGCTGTCCATCTGAACAACTTTGCATCTTCCCTCTTCCAAAGCAGTCTGTAGCTGCAGCATTTTATCCTTTTGCGCTAGGATATATTCTTTAAACGGCTGCAGATCAACTTGCTGTTCCTTTGCTGTCTCCAGTTCAACAGTCAGAGAAGCCAGCTGCTCTTTTAGTCCTTGGGTGTATGCAGTATTGGATTCATAGATAATATACTGTTGCGCCTCTAGGTCTTCCACTTTTTCCTTCAACTGTTCCTTCTTTATATTATCAGCGGAGGCATCAATTAGTGCAGCCCCGGCTCTTATTGTGATCATGGGATGTTTGTCTGTCCCTAGCATGACTGTTGTATCTGTGACCATTTTTCCTGATAGATCTTTTGCCTCCACCTTCTTTTCCGTCCTCCTCATGATTCTTTTGGTGGCCCTGTCGTAATAGACAGTGCTGAAGTTCGGGACTTCTTCCCCCTTCTTCTGGACGAAAGGTACTATTTGAAGTATAGGGGTTATCGGAGTGCTAGCAGTAGGTACTTGAAGGACTTGTACTTTTGGGTTCTCCTCTTCCTGTGTCTGCCCTGCTGGAGTTTCGGAAGCTGACTATTGTATTAACTTTATTTTCTCAGCCTCTTGCTTTTGAATCTCTTCATCCATCTTTCTTTTTGCTTCTTCGGCTTCCAGTCTAGCTGCTTCTTCAGCCTCTTTGGCTACTTCTTGAGCTTTCTCAGCTGCTTCTTGGGAAGCTTTCCTCTCTTCTTCCTCTCCTTTCTGCAGCCATTCTGCAGCTTCCTGTTCTAGCTTTTGGGCCTCTTCCTGTCTTTTCTTGGCCTCTTCTTCAGCTCTGGCCTGCTCAGCTTTGGCTTGCTCTCCCCCTTTTCCACCTTTGGTGGGGTACTTTGGTTTGAACCTTCTGCTAAGTGCTGTCATGTTTGGAGCCCTGCAAAAAACAGATTCATCCTTATTGTTAAGTCAGTAATTTTTTTGTCCAATTTTGGCTTGACTTCTTAAATTTTTGGTTTGTTTCTCATTAAGCTTTTGTTTTAAGTTTTAGTTTTGATCTCCTTCAGGAGTTCTCTTGATGATTTGATAGTTTTTGGGCATAATTTTATAGGTTTTATTTGATTTGTGGTCTTTTGCATTTTTAAAAGGGGTTAAAGAAAGTCATATTATCAAAAATTGATTCATTAATGTGTATTTAGAGATCAGTTAGACTTGATTCTTAGCCTAGCAGCTTTTTGAACCTCCGACAAATTAGCAGAAAATTGAAAGACAGCGAAAATTTGGCATGGAAGTTATTCTTGTAGCGTTGGATGAAAATTTAACAAAGGGCGCGCTACAAGAATATCGCGGCCCTTTGTTTTTTCGATTTTTATGCAGATTTTCATCATGATTTTCATCTGGAAGTGACTAATTACATTTGGTGAGTTGTCTAGCACATGTATGCTGCAGTTTAAATAGGTTTTCAGGTGGTTATCAGTCACGAAACAAATCAGGTTCATCATTGCTTCTAATGCGGAATCAGTTGGACAAGTATCCGTGAATCTCGGTCTAAGCTGGCAGAGTTCTCTTGCTACACGCATTATCATAGGAGAGGAGTGCTCGTGAAGCATATCAAATCGCTAAGAAGGTGGATTGTGTTGCTCTGGAGAAGAGACAGTGTTATAGAAGACAACGAAGATTAGGGCTTCGTAATTCACTTACCTGCAGTCAAGGAAACCATTTGAAGACACCTGTACGCATAAGGAGAAACCGTTGATAGCCCAAAATGAAGGTATAAGTCGTGGCAGTTGGAAAGTTGACAGGTATTTTAATACAAATCCTTATAATTGAAAATTTTGGGTTTTTCTCGCTGCGTGATTATTTGGAGAAATTGGTTGCTGGAGATGATAGAATAGGTCATAAAATGAACCCTTTTCCATAGAAATAGCTGTCTGAAGCTATTATGAGGAATTTTCATGAACAGAGCAGCAAAGTAACCTTAAGCTTAAAGCATTCAGCCTGTGAAACTTCAATGACTGTTTGAACGAAGATTGTTTATGATTTACTCTCCAATACATCCCAAAAACTATGATAGTGATGCGTATTGGTTATAATGAGCTAACTGAATGGGTTTCTTCTCAGACCTAATGCCAATTTAAACCAGAATCTACAGGAAACAGCATTGAGAGGACTTATAGACTGTTTTATTATGCTCATCTTTTAATGTGCAAGTGTTCAGTCTGCTTGAGAAGCTGGTGGAAGCTGGTGATAGTTGTTATAATGTGAAAAATCAATTGCTTGGAAAGCAATATCAATTGCTTGGAAAGCAATATCAATTGCTTGGAGAACATGTTGGATTTCATATACAGGTTTTGATGGCAGTCTTTTGGCTAGGGTGAATTTATTGTAGACATTGGTGTTCTTCTCCCCTTTTTCATACAGGCAGTCTCCAGTTGGTTAAATAAATCTGTGGTTGATATTGCTCTTCCAAAATTCTGAAGCTGTGAAGATTTTAGGGTTTGAAAATCTAGACTGGTTGATACACAAAGATTAAAGTGAAATACTGATATAAAGCAGCCACATTCATTGACAGTTTTCAATTACATTGAATAGCCTGGACATTGCAATGCTGTTTTGAGTGATTTGAATCAGTTGTACTGAAGGAGGAACTAATATTTGAACACATGTCATACTGCTTGTCTCCTTAACCCTAAAATGAGGAGATTGAGTGGCTTATATTCTGAAGCAGTTCAACATTATGCCTGATGGTGCATTTTTGAAATTAAGCAGCGCTATATTGTTCTTATGAAAGTTTTCATTTGTGATTGATCTTGTGTCACAGTTTATCTATCCACAGACCTAGTTGTATGTTTGAAACAAGGGAACATTGAACTTGAATGCTTGTCCAGGAGTGTATAGTAGATTGTGAAGGAGCTCAAAGAACAAAAAAACCAGTTTACAAAGCATTTTTGAAACCTAAAGCCAGACTATTTTTGTTTCCTGAAAGAGGAATATGGGAAAGAGTGGCAAAAGTGGTAAGGTCAACAGGGCTGAGCCCACTGACCTAACCTGGATTGAGAAGCTTCCTGACTGTGAAGAATTATTTCAACAAGCAGGTTGGCTCAAGTTTTTCAGGAAGATAGATGGATACAATGCTCAGGTGTCCTGCAAGTTTGCTCAGGGACTTAAAGATGATATGGTCATGATGGATGCTTTGAAATTCAAGCTGACTGTGGAATTAATTGCAGAATCTACTGAGATTAGTAATGAAGGAGAGCATTGGTTCAAAAAGTTTCCTTTTGAGTGTGAACCACAAAGGTACCTGTTGCCTAATGTGACTCCTGACTGGAACAAGGGTATCCTCATTCAAAATTTCAGGAAAGAGTGGATTGATCCCATAAGGATACTTCAGAGTTATGTGACCTGTGAGGGCAGATATTCATTTGTATTTAAATATCATTTCAGGTTCCTTCAACACATAGTAGGAGTTTCTAAAATGAACCTGCCCTTCTTTTTTTTAAAGAGCCTGCAGAAGATGTCAAGCAAGATAAAGCAACATGATGATCACACCTCCCAGTCACTTTTTCATCATGGCCTAATCAAACTAATCATCACCGCAGTGTTGCAACATGAAGGTAGGAAATGGGACTTCTTTCTGTCCTGGTCAGATGTTCATCCCCAGCAAGAAGACCAGCAACCAAAGAGACAGACTGACAAGGGAAAAGTGATGATAAAAAAGTTAGCTCACACAGCCAAACCTGCAGATAAAGATAAGGTTAAGACTAAGAAGGTAGCTAAGCAGGTAGCAGAGCAAGAAAAGGTTGCCATTCAGTTCAAAAAATCTTCAGATTGCCTTAAAAGCAGGTACTCATTGTTTGCAGAAGAAAAAGTTCAGCCTAGTCTGCAATTGCCAATAGCAGCACATTCTGAAGAGGCTAAGACTATTGATGAAGAGAAGGCTGTTGAGCTTGAAGATGAAGTAAAAACTAAACAGAGAAGCCCCCTCACTATTTTATCTGAGGATGAATAATATTTATTGGAGGATGAACAACCATTTGATGAAGTAGGGTTACGTGTTGAGGCCTGTGGAGAATTTTCAGAATGCAAATCAGTCAAAGAAAGGAAGAAGAAAAGGACTGCTACTTCATACAGAAGGCCTAAAACTAGGCCAACTAATAAGTTGAGATGGAATATGAAAAAACTACTTAATCCCAAGTTGAATGCTAGACAAGAAGCTGTTGTGATTGATTCTTCTTCTAATGAAGAAACAGAAATTGTTAAACAGGGCAGCAGAGGCAAGGGAAAGTCAATTGCCAAGCCTTATTCTTTTCCTCAACCTGCAAAGACAAAAAGATCATAGTTAGCAAGAGAGATTGAACAGTCCAAGACTAATTTATCAGAAATAGTGCTGGAGATAAGGAATAAACTTTCAAAACAACAACAAGATGAAGAGGCTAGAATCTGTCCTTTTGAAAGTCAGGATTGGGAGGATGAAGATGAGCAGATACTTAGAGAAGCAGGCATTTTGGAGGGTCCTGGT
Organism: Pseudotsuga menziesii; assembly: GCA_001517045.1. Taxonomy (NCBI): domain Eukaryota; kingdom Viridiplantae; phylum Streptophyta; class Pinopsida; order Pinales; family Pinaceae; genus Pseudotsuga; species Pseudotsuga menziesii. The sequence goes on from LPNX011164250.1 coordinate 297,795, forward strand.
GTTTCTGCAGATTACACAGACTTTTTAATGAAAGAAGAAAGTATATCAGAGATCCCAAATTTTGATGAAGAGGATGTACATGAAAGTATTCAGAAATACAGGAAACACATGAAACACCTGCAAGAAACTAATGTTGGATTATTCAAAGTTAATAAAGGGCTTATAGAGGAGTTGCAGGATGTCCATAAGCATTTTTTGGAGCTGTCAGAAGTTTCCAAGGAAGTCCTTAGCAGGAAAAGAGTTGCTGACAGGTACTGTGCAAAGCTGGAGAAGACTGTTGATCATTTGCAACAAGAAAATGAAGACTTGCAAAAAAGGATAACTGATATGGAGAAGAAGCATAAAAGAGCTAAGAAGAGGTCTCGAAGCCTAGATGGAATATCACTTCTTGTTGAGGTAGCTAAGAAGATATGAAACAGTTATTAGTTAGTGGTTATTTTTGATAAACACTTTTGTTAAGCATTTGCTATTTTTAGCAATCATGTAAGTTTGTAAAAAGTCACTTTTTACTTTACCTAGCTTAGTAATTCAATGGAGGCAGTTAGAAGGAGAAACCTAACTGATTTTGTAGATGATGTCTATTTAGAAGAATTAGCAAGTCATTGTTAGGGTTCTGATTTTTGGGAGCATCAGGAGGTCTGTTAGTTGCTTGTACTTTCAGACTTGTTCAGAGATAGGTACTGTAACTCTCATATGCATTTACTGATGAAATAATGTGATATATGACTCTTTGCCCCACATTTTGTCTATGTTGGCTTTGTTATTGAGCATGTTTTGCTTCTTAAATGGTAAATTCATTGCTAGTTAATGTGTTTTTCTGGTAATGCTTATCTTTTAATGTATGAACCACAGCATAGTCTCTTTGTTGGATTTTTGTGATATGTTGGGCATCTTTATCAGTTTATGTCTATGATTAAGTTGTTGCTTTTACTCTGAATGTATTCCCTGCATGATCTTGAAGCTTACAACCATTCAAATCATATCAAAAACCCTAAACTTTGTTTTATATATTGAGTTTTACTCTTGAGATTGTGTTGACTTGTTCCCCTAGCCTTAGGAACAATTTATGGAACAAACACTTATCATAATGATGGGTATATTCATAGAACACTCTATGATTCTTGCAGTGCCCAGCCACTTTACCCTGAGTGTCATTGCATCGGAAAGGCATCTCCCCAAAATGGAACTTCCCTAGTTCCTCTATAAATTCGGCAGCTTGTTTCACATTGGTGAATCTGCAACTACCTAACTTCAAAGGTAAAGGGGGATATGCAGCCTTCTTATGCTGGAACAGGAAATGACCAACTCCATCAATGAATACTTGTCTGATCGCCTCTTTATGGATTACATAATCCGTTGCATACTTTGGCAGCAGATAAGGTGTCTTTGAGCATCCATACATTCTAAGGTACATACCACTGTCTGTCAAGAAATAATCTCCATACTCCTCTATTACCTGCATAGCATCTTCCGACATGCAGTCACATTCCTTCCGGAAGATAAGCTTGTATAGTGGCATAATGAAATGCTCACATACTTCTCTGTAATAACTGTCGTACTAATGAGCCCACAGAGGTTTGTAAGCTGCATATATGGGCATTCTTTCCCTATCCTAGGCACACTTGAGACCGGGGAAAGGCTGGATGCATAGTATGCAGTCTATGAAAATGGAACTCATATAAAATTCAGATTTTTTCTGTGCTTCTCCTCCTCCCAAGGCTGCAGCTACGCAAGAAGAGAGACTACTTGATACTAGGCTGGCCCAATTGAAGACTGTTCCTTGGGTCGCCACATGGAACATAATGGGGACCCATTCAAATTTGAAGATTCTTCCACTGGCCCTACCAAAGATCCTGTTTAGCATCAGAGCTACAAATATGTAAGGATCTCTTAAGCTCGCTGTATCATAATCATCGGTTGCTCTGTGTCGATAGAGCTTTCCTGGAAAGAGCATTCTCTTCAGAGTTTCCACTAAATCCATCCTGAGGTTATCCAACCAATCATTTGACAGGAATATTTGAGGCTCTGGCAGGTGGTAACCCAGCGCCACATATCCTGGGCTAAATGCAGCATAGCCCTGACCTTCGACATTTTCTATAAGCATTGTGTTGCTGTTTGTGTGGGGCAGAATCCATCTCATAACATCAGAGCATGGAAACAGCTCTGGTCTAGTAGCCACCTTCATAATGGCGGATTTCTCTATGTTGGCATAAATGGGCTCTTCTCCGAGACCCATGTCTGGGACTTCCCTGCAGGAAATCAATCTGTATATATCATCCCATTTATATTCAGGCTCAACACCTGAGACACATTGGGTGTCCTCATATATATATTATGTCTGTGTGACGACCTCTATTGATGATTGTTCATCGGTCATAGGGGCCTTCTTTTTCTTCCTTTTGGACATTGTAAGCTCTTCATGCCATGTATAACATTATGACATTAAGAAAATTGAATTTGTGAACATTGTTCAACAGTTTATTCTTTCTTAAGTGTATTATGACTATCATGAAAATAAGACATAAGCCCTTCCGGCTGAAGAATTGAACTAGCATGCAATACCGTGCAATGTGCTAATTTCCTATGTTAATGTGATAATCATCTGTGCAACAAATGTATGCATTGCACAGCTCTATAATGCCTTGAGACTAGGGTGCAATATTTCATGACTTGATTTATGTGAAGCATACTCAGTTCTGAACAATCTACCACTGTTGCATAATCTCAAGCTTATGAACTATGCTTGAAACAACATTAAATCTACGCTATTATGTGACATGCCATTTTCCCAAGATAGCAATATATTGAAGCAAAATATGCACATCATATGCGGAGTGCCTTTTAAAGTGAAAGCAAGCATAGAAACCCATTCATGTACGCCCAATCCAACAATGCCCTAACTGTCTAAAAACTAAACTAAATCCGGCGCAATACAGTGAGCAATCATCTCGCAGTGTCGCTTCTCCTATTACAATAAATCACAAATGCAAATGTATGGATCGTGAAAGTGAAGGGAAAATGCATGAAACATTACGACGACATGGCTTTATCAAGTGTAAAAACGGAAATAGCCTATGCGGCTCGCGGAAAGATAGTTACATCGGTGTGGCTAGATACTGCGGGCATCAATAACAATTTTTCATACACGGTGTTCTCACCAGAACCACCATCCATGCAACCTTCAAATCGTAAACACTACAGCAACATAGCCCTAGGGTTTTTGACAGCTGACAACGATGAAATGCGGGGGACAGCGCGGGCAGAGGTTGGGGCTCGAAAATGGGTATATATATTAGGGAAACTGACCAGCAGGGAAATCTTCATGAATCACCAGCCAAAACCCCCCATCGAAACTTCTCCCTGAACATCATTATTACAAGGGAAAAAACCAGGTGCAAGCGGCATAGTAGCCGCCTGCACTGTGCCTTCATCCGCTGCGTGTAGGGCGAACTAAAAAGGCCAAGGTAAACAAATAAAACGTGTGGGATCTATAAAGGAAAAATGACTCCCCCCTCTTCTAACCGTAAACAGCTATCCCAACCGGAAATTCTCAAGATACGGGAGCTAAACGTCGGGCGAGCGAGAAAAACAACTACGGTAAACCTAGCCGTGGGGAAACTATGTACGCATGCAGAACGGGAAATGTGTACACGATCCTAGTAATACCTTTACCACAGCAAACATTACCCAGTCGAAAACCCTGAATAACAAGAGGTAAGGCGGTAACGATCCTACCTGGCAGTAATGCGTAGCTGGTGAGGCGACAACGGTTGAGCTTCCAACCGACACCTGGACGTCGGTATAAGCATGGATCTCCACAAAGTTCATAGGGTCGACAGCATGGCGAGGACAATGACAGCTCGGGCCCAAAATAACAACAAAAAATCCAAACCCCCGCCCCCCGCTTATATAAAAGGTTCGCACGTGCGGCGTGCTCTGAATCGGCCGCGGGATGAAAGTGAATCGGGCGGCGAGAACTCCATCCCATCCGCAATGGCGAACAATCACCAGCCTTACCCCATCCGCAACGTCGAACCCAGCATGCAAATAAATAACAAAATGATGATCGGGCGTCGGCGTGGACCTAGATCGAGGGGAAACAACTCGGACTCCTCCGCAACGTCAGGCGTCCGTAAGCTGAGCTTCGTACGCAACAGTAGGAAGCCCGATAAAGCAATGATCATAAACTCACATCGGCAACCCAGAGATTCTTTATCGAAAAAGTGAAATTCAGACCCGCCCGCAACGGCGGAGGGAATAGAAAGTAAAGAGCTCCGATACACATGGATCGGCGGGAAAATGAAAACTTAGAAGTCCAAATGGTCCGCAACGTCGGAGTCCAAAACCATAACCCGTCTACAACGTCGGCCATGGAGGTATTCATCCCCTTCCGACGTGGAACAAAAGGCCACCTGAAATAGTGGAGAATCGAAAACCACCCGCAACGGTGAAATACAAAGCAGCCAACCTCCACAACAGCGGGAAAAAACAAATGACTTAACTCCCGATTCAGCAAGACTTCGAAGGTATGCAAAAAAAGTAACGATGAGCTTGATACTGGAAGGGATCTCCTTTAAAGCATTAAAGGAGCAGAACAGATCGATTGATATCAATTCAAAAAGCTGTAAAACATTTCCAAAAAATCCATAGACCAAAAGTCACCAGACTGAAACCGGAAGAAAACAAACTTATTCAAAGTAAAGGAGGGTCCTAAAATTTTTAGAATTTTGGGAAATTGTTGCAGGTGCAACACCACCATGTCAAAATGGCTCACGGACTCATCACTTCCTCTTGGAAGGAACCTCAATATAGAGAACACCAAGCTTCTCCCTGAATTTCTCAAACTTCACTCTAGCTAATGGCTTGGTCAACACATCAGCTATCTTCTCATCCATCGCAACATAATGGAGCTTCACTGCTCCTATCTACACCATATCCCTGATATAGGGTATTTGATCTCGAAATGCTTAGACTTGTGATGGAACACCGAGTTCTATGGAAACTTCATACAACTCTGTTTGTCACAATATATACAAGTAGCATCCAACTAGAGATCAAACAAATCAGATAGTAACTTCCTCAACCACGCTGCTTCGCAACTAGCTGAACAAGCTGTGACATACTCTGCTTCGGCTGTACTTAGTGACACACAAGATTGTTTCCTATTAAACCAAGAGGTCAAACCTGATCCAATCCTGAAGCAACACCCTGAAGTGCTCTTCCTATCAATGCCACTGCCTGCCCAATCATAATCCACATAACCCTCCAGGTTAATCTTCTGATATGCCTCATACTTGAGCCCATAGTCAACTGTACCCTTGAGGTACCTCAAAATATGCTTTGCAGCAATCAGGTGAACATGTCTAGGATTTGTCAGGAACTGGCTCAATGTGTTCATAGCAAAGAAAATATCAGGTCTCATATTCGTCAGGTACATCAAGGACCCAATCATCTGACGATACATCATAGCATCAACGGACTCTGATGAAGCATGACTCAATAGCTTTAGGTTTGATTCCATAGGTGTGGGCATGGCCCTACAGTCCATCATCTTGAACCTCTTCAGGATATCTACTGCATACTTCCATTGTGCCAAGGAGATTCCATTTATATTCTGCCACACCTCCATGCCTAGAAAGTAATGCATCATACCCAAGTCCTTCATTTTGAACTCGATGGGAAGCTTCCTCTTTGTATTAGTAATCAACCCATCTTCACCTGTTACAAACAGATCATATTCATATAGTAGGAGTATCACTAGGTTTCCTTCTTCAACCTTGTAGTAAAGGTTGGAATCTTCTTTACTCTTGGTAAAGCCCAAACTGGATAGGAAGCTGTCAATTCTGTCGTACCATGTCCTGGGTTCCTATTTCAAACCGTATAAGGCTTTCTTCAACTTACACACATGAGTCTCCATGTCATATGTCTCAAAAACGAGTGGCTGCTCCACATACATTTCCTCTTCCACTACACCATTCAAGAAGGAAATCTTGACATCCATCTCGTGTATCTTCCATTTCATTATTGCAGCCATAGCAAGTATTGATCTGATGGAAGTGTATCTGGATATAGGTGCAAAATTTTTGTCATAATCTATTCCTTCTTTCTCGGAGAAGACATGAGACACAAATCTTTCTTTATATTTCTCTATGCTACCATCTGTAGCATGCTTGATCGTGTAGATCCTTTTGGAAGTCACAACAGACTTCCCTTCTAGTATAGGGACAACATCCCAGACATCATTCTTCATGATTGACTGGTACTCCTCGATCATAGCATGCTTCCATTCTTTCTTCTCTATCGCTTCTTCATAGTTGGAAGTTTCTTTATCAATGATGTCACATAATATGGCTACGGAGCAGGACCTGGTTCTTTTCCTCTCTCTGTGTATCTCTTCTGGAGCCCATATCTTTCTACACCTTGGATAGCCTCTTGTACCCATGTAGGGTTCCTCTTGTGAGGATTATTTTCTTGCGGTGGATCTACAGGTTCCTGTGGTTCTTATATTTCTCGATCTTCTTCTTGAGTTGCATCATTCATGGTTGTGTCTTGGATTCTGGGTACTTATGTTTCTTCAAGTTCTTCAGCAGGTCTCTTTCTGGGTTTGTTGTAAGCCAATACTTTTTCAAATGTTATGTCCCTGCTGACGTCAATATTCTTGAATCCTGGGAAATATATTCTATAAGCCTTCAAGATTTCACTATATCCCACAAATATACCCTTCTTCCCTAAAGGATCTAACTTTGTCCTCTTTTCTTTCAGAATGTGTATGTACACTGGACAACCAAATATTCGAAGATGACTAACCTCTGGTTTCTTGCTAGAGAAGACTTCTTCAGGTGTTTTTTTCTCAAGTACTCTATGTGGAGTACCGTTCTGTACATACATAGTTGTTCTAGCAGATTTTTCCCATAGATGCATGGGAAGATATTGACCATGAAGCATTGCCCTTGTAGCTTCCATGATCATTCTATTCTTCCATTCTACAACCCCATTCTGTTGTGGATTATATGGAGTGGTCAACTCCCTCTTAATCCTCGAATCTCTACATAACTCTTTGAATTCATTTGATGTGAATTCTCAGCCATTGTTTGATCGAAAGGTTTTGATCTTATTTTCTATGTGGTTCTTGACCAAGGCTTTGAATTCCTTGAACTTGCTGAATACTTCATCTTTGTTCTTTACGAATTATATCCATGTCTTCCTAGGAAAATCATCAATGAAAGAAACATAGTATACATACCCGTTTAATGAATAGCTTTCTTCTAGCACAGATCCCTTAAATGAAAGAGTCCCATGAACTAGGGAGACCATTCAAGGTAGTCATCACAATTTCTGCATTCTCTAATTCTTCATCCAATACTTCAAGTTGTTCTCTGATCTGGGAGACCCTTGTAAAGTATGAATGTATGGTCTCCGCATTCTGGATCTTCACACTCTTCAATTGGTTCCTCAAAGTCATCTTCTGGTTCATGTTCTTTCCTTCAAATAGCTTGGTCAGGGCATCAAACATTTCCTTAGGTGTCTCTAGGGAGGACACCTATGGTATGAGGTGATCCTTGATTGAATCAGCAATAATCCTCTTAGCCATGACCAAATTATTTTTGTGTAAGGCCTTAGCATTATCTCCCTCTAGAACTAGAACCTCTTCACTAATGTAACAGTCCAACTCATTTTCTTCCAGGACCAGGGAGATACTGTACTTCCAGGCTCGGAAGTTATCAAATCCCTCACGCTTTTCATTAAGCTTGGTGTGATGAGACATCTTAACTGAGAACCTCAAATGGAAATACAAAATATTTAGATCTTACCAATTTGAGAAGCTGAAAATTGGATTTGGAGCTGATCTTCTGCAGTGCTAGTTTTCTGGTTCCAGGTTCAATTAGGGTTTGAATTTATTGGAGTTCTACCCAACCAAAAACCTTGATTCTTATCTCTAAACTTCAATTTTGAGGAGGAGAGCAATCCTAGACTGGGCTCAGTCAAAAATTCCTCTTCAGTGAAAGGCCCTAATTTCTCGATGTAGTGGTAGGTCAAAAACTGAAAGTGCTTAGAATCAGATTCTGCTTCGACAGAAATATGCACCCTTCAATGGAGGTTCATCCCAACCTTCTTTTGCTGTTGAATTGTAGAGAGAGACCCAAAAAGTAAGAATCCCTAGATTCTATAGTTTCACAATGTCTTCTTCTCAGGTTAGCTCTGATACCATGTTAGATTTTTATCAATTATGATAGTATGATCTTAGGATCTTATCTGATAGAATAACATGCACAACAATCAATCACACGAGACAATAGACACACAAATTTTCCTATGGGAAACCATAAAGGAGAAAACCCCGCAACTTCCTTAGAGATAGAATAAGCACCAATGGTAGCAGTAACACCCAAAGACAATAAGATGATCTTCGACAGTTGTTCTCTCTCTTATCCCAATGTTTTCTCTCTCACTTATTCGCTTCAACTGAGTGTGAGTGAATGTGTGTTAAATAGAGAGGCTCACTCTATATTTACTAAATCCCGACTTGACAATAACTCACTAGGGCTGACTTCTCTACTATAGTCTAATAACCCTAGGGTCCCACAAGTGCAGGGACTTTAACCCTTGATCAATAAGGAGGGTTACCCTCTATGACTTTACATGACTTGTTTACATTATTGAATCTCTCGATAGGAATATCGAGGTATGACATGACTCAGCTACATTACAGATACTCCCTGGAATAAACATCAGGGTACAATACATCAGATATACAAGTGAATACATTCCGAAGTTACAAATACATCAACATGTATGGGGTTCATCTAGAGTTATTGAGATCAACCATATTCATGTTGCAACCCATATATAAATAACAACAAATACACAAGTTCATTGCCATTAATCCATGCCCATTTTAGGTTAAACTAAGATTTAAACATGATCAGAGTATGGATCCACTCAATATCACAAGGGCACAATGATTATACTTATAGATTGCTACCATTCACCACGATAGAATACATACATTAAAAAAAAACACATCATCAATGTAAATAGAAGTACCAACATAGATTTCAAGGTGGGGCTCATTCCATTCAATTCTAACAATATCCAAGGCATGATTACAATATATGCCCGATTATGTATGTGCAACCTTTAACTAGTAAGCAACACTATTCAATCATAGGTTGACTTATCAACCATATTTCTGAAAAAATAAAGATTTGTTATTCTATGTCATTTTCTTTAGCCTAAGATAACACCATCAAAATTAAACAAAATATGAACCAATGCTTGAGAGTTATCAATTCCCCATCCAATGACTAAAGAAAGCTTGCAACATGGAAATAATAAGGACTTTGTTCAAAGTTTACCTGTATGGAAATATATTTAAACCCCAAGCATATAGTGTACCTCCACAAAAATTTTATGATTTAAATTGAATTACATCATAAAATTTGGTAATAGTCTCGCTGGGTGCTTTAGTGTGCTTGCATGCACAGAGAATTCACAAGTAGGCTTGCATTGTTGAATTGTTTCTATGTTGGAATCCTATATATGAGCATACCTACATTAAGGCATGAATATATCTACAGTCTACCTCCATGGAAATTTTATGATTTGAATTGAATTACATCATAAAATTTGGTAATAGTCTCGATGGGTGCCTTAGTGTGCTTGCATGCATAGATAATTCATAAGTAGGCTTGCATTATTGAAGTGTTGGAACCCTATATATGAGCATACCTACATTAAGGCATGAATATATCTACTTAAGTGATTGCAATGCCAATACCAATCTTAATATAACTATGTTTATCTTTGAATAGCTTAATACTCGGGGTACAAGAAGCTTGAATGCTTTATTTGATGTATTGGTCTAGAGTTTACAATAGTATTAATTTTCTAGAATATAGATACTTGCATGATATTGGCATGAGGAATGTCCATTGATGAAAGTGCATGCTTGTATAGTATTGAATTAATGTAATCATTTGGAGAGAAATGTTAGTGAGAAAAAGTATTTCTCCTTGCGAAACATGAAAACTAGAAAAATTGTCTCAGTCTAATGATTTGTCTTGGTAGTTGTTTTGGCCCAAATTCATCATTATGAGCGACATTTCAACAAGAAAAAAATATTTCATCACTGAAACATAAATTCGAAAAGGATCACCTAAGTTGGAAATTTGAGGTTGAATGTTGTTTCATCATAAAATGAACATTTAAAATGAATTGTAGCTATTGTGAAGTTTAACTACGGTGAAACAAAAATGTAGGTTTTTATCTTAGCCAATTACCTGGTCAAATCCCCAACTTCACCCCACATTCGTATGTAATGACTTTCCTTCCCTTGTAGAGTGACATATTTTAGCTATGATGGTTGAAGAGTTTCATCAAATACACCTTAAATCCACTGACCTCTTACTGTTTACATGCATATTATGACTTCTAACACTATCTAGTGAATTTATGTAGTGCTTCTTGTGTTTTTAAGGAATGAAGACTTGCATTCCAAGTATTATAACATAAGGTTCATACAAACATCATAGCTACCAAATTCCAATCAAGACAACATTTTCATTTAAATCAAATAACAAATATATGAACATAAATGAAGGGATTGATATTTATTATTAAAACAAATGAATTACATGCCTGTGAGGTCCATCTTGCAAGATAAGACATTCATTCCTGAATGGATGATTTCTAGTGATGCCCCGCATTGAAATAAGGGAGTATAACAGTAACAAACAAGTCTCCAATGATATCTCTATCTCAACAATTAAGACACTACTCCATTGCCCTTTTGCAAATTTACAACTACTGGTCCTTGTCCTATATTTAGCCACCCACGAATATCAGTATCAATAGCTTGATTTATGGCATGACAATGTGTTCCACATCAATGATGATCTTGATATTTCATACTGGAACATAAGGTTTCTTGGTGACCATGCTTCCTAGCTCCATAATCAACTTTCATTCCAATAATTTCTATGAATTAACACCCGTAAACCTCCAAGGGTTAGATGTTGTTATTGGGTATTCACTACAATCCAAATCCCTGAGTATGAGTGACATAAACCAAGTTAAATGTGAAAGATATGTACATATGTCAGCTCTGCAAATGAGGCTTTGTACCACTATCCACCTAGTTTCCTTGCTGAATGACACATTTAATAATGCATTGATGAATTTACCCATATACTAGGGAATATTGGATGAAATGGTATGTATCACATATGCTAGGCTAGATCTGATGTTGGTTGGTAAATCCACATAGACACTCTTGGGCATCTAATTTCATACGTAGTTTCCAAGAATTTGTCTCCCTCCTCTCTCGAAATGGTGTGTATTTTTATAATTACCTAATCTTAATTTTGCATGTCAGTTTGGAGCTTTTGGTATACCCTTTATTTCATGTCAATTGGATCTTTTCATACGCCATTCCATTCAATTGAGTAGCCAAAGGATTGAGTGGGAAATGCATTAAATTAGCGTCTTGTGTAGCAGTCTCGTATGTTTGAACTGCCATTATTTCATCGAGTGAGGAGCTCTAGAAGATATAAATACATCTTGATAACCCCACTCACTCTGCTACAAGACATATCGATTCACCTATCTTGATGGCCCAATCATGGAGATCATATTTCATTCTTCCTATCGCATCTCTATCAAATTGAGAAAGTCCCTATTAAGAATGAAGGTGTACCAAGTTTCATGAAGCCCATCAATCCAAGTGGATTTGGTTCAGATGGAATAAATACCAAAGAGGCACCAACCACGTACATGTACTCACTGAATCTATACCATTAGTTGTGGAAGACCACCTCTTCATATCAACATCAAATCGTTTTATTGCAAAGGAGACCACTCACAACTAAAATACCGCAATCAAAACCAACTCAATTGTTGCATGCGATTGAAACTAAGCTCAAGGGTACTTGTCCTTTCTTCTTTCCTCTCCTACAAGACTAATTATTTTTTGTTTCATGTAAAGGACTTGGGGACATAATGGTGGTGGAAAGTGATTTTCACCCAACCCACCAGGGATCAAACCCCAACGAGACATGGCTTGTTGTGATAAGGCTCAAAGGGTAGGTGAACCATTGGATAGATATCCACCTCAGTGGGAGTCGGAACGTATTGGCCTTTACTGAGTCAAAATTTAATGATATACCTAGCTTGTGGGTTGTTGGATATACTGTTGGGGTTATAGTGGCAACCGACGAACTTGAGCTTGGGTCTTGCTAGATGATCCCAACAAGTTACCCATTCGTTATTGAGATATCTAGCTTGTGGGTTGTTATATATACTCTTGGGGTTATAGTGGAAACCGACGGATTTTAACGTGGATCTTTCTAGATGACCCCGATGAGTTACCCATTCCCCATGGTCAAAAAAATAAATTTTTGTTTCATGCTTGAAAAAATAACAGAAAAAAAACCAACAAAATTAAAAAAAATCAATGGAGGGCAGAGGAATCTATAGACACTTTGATAAGAAATTTGAATTTAGTCTTTAACTCCCCCAATTTGTTTTATTTTTTTATTTTTTAATAATATTTTACCTTTATTTGAAAATATACTATAAATTTGTAAGGGAATTTGTTTGGGTTATTGGATGAGTTATCAAATATGCTTGGAAAACGAAAAAAATAGTGGAGGTCAAGAATGAATGCTTAGTATAAGATCTCTATACAAAAAATGGGTGAGAAGAACACAACCAACAGTTTAATTGAAAAGCCTTCATGCCTCCATTTAAGGATAGCAAGGAAAGAGAAATGCTTGGGGAAACGAGATCATTTATTTGCCCCATTCAAACTTCTACTAGAAATAACTAGGCTCTCTCCTGCTTGATTTGAGATGCTCAACAACAACCATTCTTAAAGGTTGGGATCATTCAAGCTCAAGGGTACTAGAAATGCAGTCAATGAAAACAAAAACGGAATAGAACCATGGATATTTGGTGAAGGCACTTGAAATTTTTTAGCAAGTTCACTTTAAATAGTAGGTATTCCCAAATGGAATATTCATTAGTGGACTCAAATTCTACTATTAAGTTGGATCGAACCACCAGACACAACCTATATGGAGTTATAGTCTGTCGATTTCAATTGTGGAAGGAAATTATACTACTGTGTACGCAGCTAGGGTTTTCAAGAAGGAAAACTAGTTTCATACATCATCTTAATAGATCCAAAATAAGTCTAAACCAACACTGCTCTATAGGCGTCGATGTTATGGTATTTTATTGCACTTGGCCACCACAACGACTTGATAAATGCCCACTAATTCATCCAGCGAGTTCTGTAGGTTCCATGAAAAAATTCTATTCACCTCAACAGGCATTCAAGTCACCAACTAGGAAAAGAGGTAACACACAGATCTCAAAATCCTCTGTGAATTCTTTCTAGTCTAAATATGGCGGTCGATGGATTTTAACATAATTTGGCTGATCAATAGAAAAGGAAGGGCTTAATAGTAGTCTTGGTCACTAGATATTACAATGACAAATTATTAGTTTGACATTGTAATAGCTTGTTAACTTGATAGACAACAGTTATACTTTGGGGTCTATTTATTGAAACTGAATGTACATTCTATCTTGAGATGCTGGCAGGTACAGTTTTAACTTTTATTCAAAACATCTAATGGCTAAGCCATTCTCTTCATCTGAAATCCCAGTAAAGTTGTTGAAAATTTAGCAATTTGCATTTTCAACAGTTCACTTTTTTTTAGGTCGTATGTAAATAATTTTGTATCAACTTAAATAGAGAAAAATACATAATCATATACTCAGGTTTGCATTTCAGGGAATGGCGGCCTTAGAGATTCATCAACATACATATGAGATACAGAGATAACAATGGATTCTATTACAAAGGATTGACACATCTAGGGACTTGAAAATCATATTATTGTTATAGTTCATTCACGTATACTGACAACCTATTTAATACATAAAATTGGGGAAAGAAAATTAAAACATGGACTAACTTCACTGTAATTGAAATAGCATGCATAGATGCATAACATATTTTATTTTGAACTTGGTTCTTTGGCAGGGTTTGAATCAGATGCCAAGATGCCTCATACACATCATAATGACAATAAATTATTTTGACATCCAATCGCATGATTAACATGGTTCAAAGATGACATTTTATCATTGCTTATCAAATCAATTAGACTCTCTGATAATTCTTAGGAAATTTTTATGGCCACAATCCTTCAACTATTTATATACCGCACCATGGGTATTACTTTTCAAACCCATATTGGCCAATTCATTTGCAACCAGATTAGCTTTGTCTCTGAATCCAGTGCAATATTTTGTTGTCCCAACCATTTTTATCATTTACTTAATCTAAATTGAGGAAAACGTTTCCGTTCAAAATTTTGTTGCGCTTGAAATATTTATCATTTATAGAATCTAGGTTAAGGAAAACTACCAAAGGTTCTCAGGATTGTACTTTGTAGGTCAGTTTAATGGCACGACAGTCAATTTAATGGCACAATGATTAAAACCTTTGCACAATGGACATGCTTTTATAATACCAAGTGTCTAATTTAATCTTTTTCTTCCTGGTCCATGTTGTTTCTTGAATTCTTTTATCTAGGCTTTTCTATCCAATAAAGGAAATAGACTCTACTTTTCAGAACTCACAGCTATCACTTGCTCTATATAGGAAACACAAGGAGATAACAAATGCTCAGAAAAAAACCCATGAATAGGAAGTACGTGTAAAAAACCCAACTGTATGGATAGGAAGTATGCATAAAAAAACACAAAGGATGACCCTAAAAGTGGGTGAAGAGATGTGAAGTAGCTTAGGGTGTGGTGTTTCTTCAACCCAGGGTGCAAAGAATCTAGGAGTATAGTTTTCATTAGATTGGAGAAAGCACCCTAGGCTATGGATATCATTGGAAAATAAATGTGGCTAGTATGAGAAAGGTTATCACTACACCAATAAGTGGTTTGTCTATGCAGTGTCGTGCAACGTTAGTTAGTTGGAACCAAGAATGGGAAGATGAAATAGGTACTTAATTGATACCAGTAAACTAGAGAGAACCTATTCAATTATATTGTCATCAGACCTGCTTGATGGTTTATCAATAAAGGGAATCTAAGGTTGATGGCAGTTAACATTGTTGATCAGACTTGTCTGAAGCTACCTGATCACAGGCTGTTGCTTCTATGGTCACCCATTATGATGTATTTTCAATGTTTATCCATTAACATGTCATATCTTTACGAATAAGTAATGGTGAATTTATGGCCTTCCACAACCACTTGATATTGCTAATACTAGCATGATGGTCTAGGTGTATATGATGGTGTTGTTAGGGTTGAGAGAAACGAGATTGAAGAGACTAGCGTTCTTAGGTCAGCTATTAATATGGTATTTGTAGAAATGGTTGGAACCTAGAAACAATAGTGGAAGATCCATGAGCAATTAGCCACAAGAATGTTGGAATTTGCATTGACAGAAACTTGAATCAACATATGCCCAACTTTGAAATTGTCATTTTTCAATATAAGAAGACATGCCATTCTTAGTGACTTTTGATGTTTATGTTGTTACCTTGTTGACTTACCATAAACCAATGAAATATCTAAGAGGTGAGATCAAGGCTACAATATGTCTATACTACCATCCAAGGCCATGGAAGAGAGGAATATTTTGGGAATATACTGATTTGTGCAAGGAAAACCAAGTCTATGAGGTAATGTTTTCTATCAAGATCACCCTCCTTGGCCAAGTCAATTTAAACACAGGTTACTTAACGGATAATGCATTTCTTGATTGACCTCTATGTTGTAGTTTGCTCATTCTTATGTGACAGTTCCTACTCACAATGTCTCATGGATACAATGGAAAAGTGAAGTTATTTGTTTATCCCGTGATCGGACAGCTGAGGGACCTCAAATGCTATAATTTTGTGTTGGTGTTGAATAAGAGAGCTATGCACCTCATGTCTAGATGATAGGAGAAAGAAAGAAGCTAGTTATGTGGGCTATAGAAGAGAATCTATGTTTCCTCATTGTGGGAAGTGGGGTGAAGAAAGGTGAACGTGTCTCAAGCTTGAGAGAATTTGCTCACATTTGTTTTAGACCGCATAATTGGTGTTTTCACTACTCTGAACCAACAATAATTTAATGGTTCCTAACCTTAGATTAGCTAGGACAATGATTATTCTAGCACTAATCTACTCATACAATTTTGCTACCTTGAATTACAACTGTCTTCAAAATTTTAACTAGAATATTTCTGATACCTAACAGTTTGTGTTTGCAAATAGTTAAACAAAAGTCTCTTTGTTGTCGTTGATGATACATGGTGCCCAGATCATCTATCTTTAGGAATATCTCTTGATTGCTTATTTAAGAATCTAAACTTTGCGAAGTCTTTGAAAACCTGAAGCCATAGAACCTTCAGAAGGATTTTGTCTATAGAAAACTTGGAACTATTCCAAAATAAGAATCCTCCTGTTCAAAAACTTTAACAAATGCATGCAACTTCAATCCATATTTTAGATCAAGTCTATCATTACCTAGCATAAAACGCTTTTAAATCTTGAATACAATGATTGAAACCTTTGCACAACGCACAAGTTTTTATAATACCGAGCTGTCCAATTTCCTCTTTTTCTTCCTGATCCATGATGTGTCTTGAATCCTTTTCTCTGGGATTTTTTATCCAATAAAGGAAAAAAATTCTACTTCCAGAACTCACAGCTATCGGTTTCTCTATATAGGCAAGGCAAGGAGATAGCAAATGCTTAGAAAACAAACCTTGAATAGGAAGTATGTAAAAAACCCAACTGTATGGATAGGAACTATGTCTAAAAAACCCAACTATATGGATAGGAAGTATGCATATAAAAACACAAAGGTTGACCCTAAAAGTGGGTGAAGAGATGTGAAGTAGCTTAGGGTGTGGTGTTTATTAGACCCATAATGCAAAGAATCTAGGAGTATAGTTTTCATTAGATTGGAGAAAGCACCCTAGGCTACGAATATCATTGGAAAAGAAATGTGGCTAGTATGAGAAAGGTTATCACTACACCAATAAGTGGTTTTTCTATGTAGTGTCGTGCAAGGTTAGTTAGTTGGAACCAAGAATTGGAAGATCAAGTAGGTACATAATTGATACCAGTAAACTAGAGAGAACCTATTCAATTATATTGTCACTAGACCTTCTTGATGTTTTATCTATAAAGGGAACCTAAGGTTGACGGTAGTTAACGTTGTTGATCAGACTTGTCTGAAACTACCTGATCATAGGCGGTTTCTTCTATGGTCAGCCATTATGAGGTATTTTTAGTGTTTATCCATTTACATGTGATATCTTTACAAATAAGTAATGGTAATTTTATGGCCGTCCATAACCACTTGATATTGTTAATACTAGAATGATGGTTTAGGTGTATATGGTGTTGTCGGGTTTGAGGGAAAGGATATTGAAGAGGCTAAAGTTCTTAGGTCAGCTATTAATATGGTGATTTGCATAAATGGTTGGAACCTATAAAGAATAGTGGAAGTAGCCACAAGCATGTTGGAATTTGCATTTACAGAAACTTGAATCAACATCTGCCCAGCTTTCAAACTGTCATTTGTCAATATAAGAAGACATGCCATTCTCAGTTACTTTTGATGTTTATGCCATTACCTTGTTGACTTACCATAAAACAATGGAATATCTAAAAGGTGAGATCAAGTCTACAATATGTCTATGCTACCATCCAAGGACATGGAAGAGAGGAATATTTTGGTAATATACTGTTCTACACAAGGAAAACCAATTCTATGAGGTAATGTTTTCTATCAAGATCACCCTCCTTGGCCAATTCAATTAAAACAAGGGTTAATTAACGGATAATGCATTTATTGTTTGACCGTTATGTTGCAGTTTTCCGATTCTTATGTGACAGTACCTACTCACAACATGTCATGGATGCAGTGGTAAAGTCAAGTGATTTGTTTATCCCCTGATCGGATAGATGAGGGGCCTCAAATGATAGAAGTTTGTGTTGGTGGTGAATAAGAGAGCTATGCACCTCATGTCTAAATGATAGGAGAAAGCGATAAGCTAGTTATGTGGGTTGAAGAAGATAATCTATGTTTCGTCATTGTGGGGAGGGGAGCGAAGAAAGGTGAACATGTCTCAAGCTTGAGAGAATCTACTCATATTTTTTTTAGACTGCAGACTTGGTGTTTTCATTTCTCTGAACCAACAATAATTTAATGGTTCTTAACCTTATATTAGCTAGAAAAATGATTATCCTAGCACTAATCTACTCATATAATTTCACTGCCTTGAATTCCAGTTGTCTTTCAAATTTTTACTAGAATATTTCTCATACCTGTCAGTTTGTGTTTGAAAATAGTTGAAAAAAAGTGTCTTTGCTATCATTGATGATGCATGGTGCCCATATCATCTGTATTTAGGAATAACTCTTGATTTCTTATTTAAGAATCTGAACTTTTCCAAGTCTTTGAAAACCTGAAGCCATAGAACCTTCATAAGGCTTTTGTCTGTATAAAACTTGGAACTATTCCAAGAGATAATCCTCCTATTCAAAACCTTTAACAAATGCAAGCAACTTCAATCCATATTTTAGATCAAGTATGTCCATTACTTAGCATAAACCTCTTTTAAATCTTGAATAAAGTGATTGAAATCTTTGCACAATGCAAATGTTTTTATAATACCGAGCTGTCCAATTTCCTCTTTTTCTTCTTGATCCATGTTGTGTCTTGGATTATTTTCTGTGGGGTTTTATATCCAATAAAGGAAATAGAGTCTGCTTTCTAGAACTCACATCTATCACTTACTCTATATAGGCAAGACAAGGAGATAACAAATGCTCAGAAAACAACCCATGAATAGTAATGACAATAAATTATTTTGACATCAACACAGTTGCAATTGTCTTGCTCAATGCTATAGTAATCCAAATAAACATACAAATCACTTCCAACAAAAGTGAGATAAATATGTACAAATCAAAACAATTCTGTGTGGAAATGGAACACCCAATTGGAGCTCCCTTCTCAAACTACAGTGCGAGTAGCAAGACAAAGGCTAGGAAGGAACCCTTTAGCAACATGATCAAACCATGCAGCCATAGGTGATACAATCCTTTCTCTAATCCTTGCACCAAGAATTGTTAGATCCCTTTTAAAAAAGTCTTGCTTTCCTGGGTATCAAAGGTACCCACACAGTAACAGGGACCTGGGAAGGTGCACTAAGGACTAATGAAACTAATGCAACCATTGCCGGAAAGTCATCATACATAATAGAGAGAGTAACAAGTTGTTGATGAATTTAACACCAAAGAAACATTCATTATAGTCTATCACCTACTTTAGGGAACATGAGCAAGGACATATGGCTCTGATAAATTAGATAAATTTATGTTCTCATAGCCATTCTAAACCCAAACCTAAACAAACCAAGGTGAATCCTAATAAAACTGCTTCAATTAACACAAGGATGTGCAAATCTTTAGCTGCATGACTTTGTCCTGATTACATTATTGCCAATTGACATGTTCAATAGTAGGTTAAGTTTCTATTTTTTGCTAATATCCCTAATTGATTCATATAAAAAACATCAACAAGTAGGATGCATCACAACATGTGCATTTTTCCATGAGTTCTTAGCAAGACAACCATAGAGAAGCAAAAATACAAACCGAGTTGGCAAGTATTCGATGATGTATGTTCATTGGATTCATTTATTAATCATTAATTTGGTTTTAATTAAATATCTATGGATAGAAGTGCACACATTGCATTGGAAATATTTTTACTTGGATATGAGTCTTTAGAATTTATAAAACTCTCATGTGAATATTTGTTGTTTTCACTCTCCCAAACCATGAAAAATCAAGTAGCCAAAACACTAGGGGTCCTATGGAGACACATTTTCATTTTTCACAAAAAATATCAAGAAATCTAAGTTGATAGAGCTAGTTGTTTCTTATGTTATACAATTTCTTTTTCTAGAAAATACAAGTTATATTAACATAAAAACTATATATTTTTTTATGTGGAAAAATATCTTTTATCTGACTTTATACCTTATCATTCCATAAATCAACACACCCAAGATTGACATGTTATATTTCTCTTTTTTCCTGTGGAATAACTACTAACGTATAGCGCGTGTGAGTAGGTATATATAATTTATGTAAAGGAGTATAGTGTATCAAACTTCAGATCTCCATTTCGTTCACATGTACAGATGCAAATACACTACAATGTTGAATAAATATATTTTCCTTATTTGTATTCTTTTAAATATTTCTAGTCTTCTCTTCAATCATTTAAATCATGCAGACACATTTTTCCAAAGGTGGTGCAACTAGAACTTTTGCATTCACGAGTGACATGATTATTTGTGTAAGTATGTGACAAAATTGCTTGTTTGGTAGCTTAGATTCTGTACATCATTCACATTTGCAATTTGTGCACAGTTTCCTTTTCCTATTCTTCATTCATTGATTTTCCCACATTTTCCTTCAGTGGTCAATTTTGAGGGTTCCTCATCAATCGCTGTCAGTGACCTCAAGCAGTATTCACTCTCAATGTGTAATGCTCAATTTACTAACTCTTTGTATAATGTCAGGGGGATCACCTTCATATTCTCTCTGTACTTAGGAAAGTCCCTCCATGAAGCATATTTACAATCACGTAATGTTATAGTTTTTCCCATTTAAAAAAAAAAGATCCTTTAGTTTCAGATATGTGTGTGGACACTTTGTTTCCTTTCTTGCTTCAAGCTGTATATATCATCTATAAACCAATATCACTACACGACAACCTAAGTCATCTATAAATCCAATGCCATCACATAATAAGTTAACTCCTTTTTTAATTCATTCCTCTGTGTGAATTACAGAAATAATTTGTGGGGAACTCCCTATAATAATCATGGGCGATGATTCGAAGTTTCACAAGGAATGCCTTCACCAGATAAACCTTCTCATTTTTCCCATGGACAATCTAGATTCTATCGTAGATGTTATGATGGATAATAGATTCCATGTTTCCAACACCTCTAAAACTGGGAAACCTTTTTTTTCCATAATGGATACCATGTTGCTTATTGCTTGGGTAATCTTCGAGCTTCCTCTCCTCAATTCAAATTTCCCACCTACATTTACATGTACATCTTGTCTTTGATATTTGACCTCCTCCCTACCTCTCCAGGATGAAAACACAACCTTGTTCTCCTCCTACTATATAGAGTTTCTCCTTGGTCAAAATCTACACCCTCTTTGCATGTCTCCTCCTTTAGAGCAGAAATCACTTTTTCCCCACATAAAATAAATTTAGGTAAGCAACAGATACAAAGAGTTGCAGAGGCGAGAGTAAAATTTATATATCCTTATACAAATTAACACTTGCGTATAATGTTATCTCAAGATGAAGACCAATAACCAAACTACCATAGTTTAATTAAGACTTGATTAATGCACTTTATTACATGTAACATTTTTACTGTTATTATTCTATGTTCTAATTCTAACTTGATAAAGTACATATACAATATGTATGTTATAGACAATAAATTTCTATTACTCTCCTTGCATGGTCATATTGGATACAAGTGCTCATATCTAAATTTCAACAAGTTATTTGGACCTAGTACTTTGATGAAGAAATTTGTAGTCTGCTCATGAGTTGTACAACTCCACCTTCATCTCATTTCATTCAAACAAGTCTTGAATAAAGTGATAATGAACCTATATATGCAGGAAAGTATTTGTTCTTCTGTACTCAAAGAGTCAAACCATAATCAAGTCTCTTGTATATACTGCACGATTCTCTTAGTTGGACTCCAATGAAACTTTTGGTGCTGTTCTCATTGCATATTCCTTGGCAGTAAGCCTATGAACTTCCTATTAGCACTCAGAATGTACCCAGGTTGTGAAAGGTAAATCCCAAGGTAACACCAAACCACTTTAGAAAGAAACTGGCTTTTCTTTCTAGAGAGGAATCTCTCAAATATAAATTTAACACGGGCAGATATTGGAATCAATACTTTAAATTATATGCGTGGTTGAAACAAACAAATATAACCATTGGGAAATGGAGTCAAATAGATAAAATATTACAAATATTTCGTACAAGGGATTTCAACAAAGGCAAGATAACCATCCAGTCATAGTCATTCATTGATTTTCAGGCGAATGAGAAAGAAATATGAACAATCCATTAATACAGAGCATCATAAGATGAATTCCATATCAACTTTAGCAGAAATATTTGTGAAATATCTGAGACAATAGCTAGAGCATAACAAGTATGAATTATGAAACTATTCAACACTACGTTTCAGATATGCCAAGAAAACAAAATGGAAAGTAAGCACTAAGAAGACAATCACATGGAAAGAAGGCACGGACTGTAACATAAATGACATGGGAATATCTAAAAATCCACCAACATTTGGATTTGTTATTTCTTTCAAAAAATCATCAGTTCTCAAAAAAACATCATTTTAAACATATGGGTTCCAACCCCCAATACATCAAGTAAATTCAAAAATATACAAATATAACTTCTTCCCAAGAAGATTAATAACCGAATAATCTATTAATCAAAGTTTTTTGTAACTATATACCTAACAACTAGGAATAAAAATACGTGCTTCAATTCTAACAACAGATCGTTTGATTATAATCAACTTGGTGACAACAGGGTATCCCAAATAAGTAGCTCCACGATGGGGTGAATCCACGGACCTAGGTAACACTTTTTGGCAAGTGAATTTCGGCAAAAACAGAAAAACGCACCTCGGTCGAGGGCTTGTTAAGCCCTCGACCGAGGTCTTAATATCTCGACCGAGGGCTTGTTAAGCCCTCGACCGAGGTATCTAAATACCTCGGTCGAGGTATTTAAATACCTCTACCGAGGTATTGCGGGATTTACAAAACCTCGGTCGAGGTTCATACCTCGGTTGAGGGCTTAAAAAAATAGACTTAGCCCTCATTCAAACAAATGGAAAATTTCCTGTGCCTTGCAGAGGTGTAAACCCTGCCATTCCTAGCACATAACTGAGCGGAGTTGATACCGATAAATTCACCAACGAATCTTCTATCCATTGAGGTATCATACATGCATTTTGGCATTCATATGATATTTAGTTTTTAATTACTTCTAAAACTTATACTTAGAAAACCACACTGCAACTTCAAAGCAGCTCAAATAAAAATCCGCAGAGTTAAAACTACACAGCCAAAAAATTCTTAAAAATGCACACATCACATATCGATGTGTCCTCTTCAAAAGGGTATCTTTGGTTTTTCAATTTTTCAAAAAATAGAAAAAATTCCTTTTCGTGGACAAATATGTGTTTAAAACGATGCTGAAATCGAATGTGGTCACTTTCGAAAAATAATAAATAGTTGTATAATGCAAAAAAAATTAACAAAAAAATATGCACATCACACTACATTTTATGTAGATCATGCTCATATATTTATTTTTTATAAATTATTAATGCAAGATTGAATTACTCTACGTGGACACGAGCCACTTATTAGCTTCTTCAAATTTTTAAGGTCACACAGTTCATTAAATGAAAAAATTCACACATTAAATGACATCAGAATATTTTTAAAAAAATATCACTATGAAGCCAACATAATATTCTACAATTTTTTTTTTTACTGCAAATCAAAATTCACATGGCATATATGCATTTTGAGGGATTCTATCTAGCACATGAGTAAAAAATCAGGTTTTCATCACCAAATTTGGCCAAAATGTGTTACCCATCTTCATGGAATCACCCGATGCACAACACCTGTTTTCAAGGATGGAGTATATACTTGTTCTTCCTAGATCTTTCCATGATTTTCCATTGCTCTACACTTGGCGTGTTATATTCTGTCATTTCTCTAATAGATACCTCCAGATCCACATAGGATTCATAAGATACTGTGGGAAATCCTCTTCGAATGATTAAAAACTTTTGCAATATTTCAAAATCCTTTGTCAATTTTTCTATGATGATCTTTCCAGTCAATCCTTTTACCAAATATTCAAACTTGGAGTGTTCTATGCGATTTTGTACAAGTAGACTATGATAATGCTCCAAAGAAAATAATCTTCCCTCATCGTCCCACAAAGAAGGAAGGTCATCTTCAAATAGACCCTTAAAAGCAAGCCTGAAATATTTTATGTGTGAAGATATTGCATTTGCTTTATCCTACGCATAGGGACTTCACTTAGGGAACCTCTCACATAGCACATGCGATCGTGGGATATTAAAGAATACCCTTAATTTTGAGAGATATTGACCCAAACTCTTTTTCTTGAAACCCCCTCCCAATACTTAAAACCTCCTCCACACCCCTTTTTACACCTCAATCCTTATAAACCACCCTACCCACCCCCACCTTAAACCCCTCATCCCCCCAATACCCACAATATATTGGTTCGATTTTTGATAATTTTAAAACCCACAATATGAACTAACGTGATAGGATATTGGCCAACAAGTGAAGCCCCTGTGATCCTGCTCCATCTTCATGAGCTGATGTCTATTAATAAATTTCTTTTTCCATAGTACAATAGCTACTCTGTCATTACTTCCGATGTACTGTAACTTTTGATATGTTAGAGAATTAAAGAAATTTAAAGCATTCTGAGCTGTGTTTAAATGCTTCTTCTCCATGGTCTCGTTTGCCAACTTTAGTCTTTGAGTAGCTAAATTGACTAATGCACTTTGATCATCAATAAAATTTAAATAGTGTCTAAACTTGGTAATTTACACAGATAATGTATCCCAAGAGGAGCTTTTCCTATACTTCTTTCCTTCAACTCATTGAACTTTTTATGCAACTGGCTTTTATCATTTCATATTTTATTCTTATCTTCAGTGATCCTAGGCTGTTCTGATTTAATCTTCTCATTTTCTTCCTTGAATTCCTTGATCTCCACATCCTTTAGACTTACCTACGACATAGGAACTTATAGATCATTTGCAAAAAATTCACTTAACGGTTTTTCAATATCCACAAGAGATAAATCTGTGTCAACAGGAGTTTGACTCATCAACTCTTCCATAATTTCCTTTTCGTCATTTTGATCTTTTTTTAATTTTGAAATCTAGGTCATCAATTCATCTCTTTCCATTTCCCATTTTCTTTTCTGCTCTTGCAACTTCAATGCTTTGCCTTTGTAATCCATCATCTCTTGATAAACTTTATCATTTTCTTCCTGCAATGTAAACAATTCTAGGGATTGAGCATGTTTAGTATTTGGTATTTTAAGCTTCTTTTTTAATACCTGGATGGTATTGTCCTTTTCTTCCAAAATCTTTTTGGTTTCCTATACATTTCCTTGTTCGCTTCCCAAGCTGATAAAATCACCTTGTAACTTTTTAATCTGGATCAGGTTTGCTTTATTTTCTACTTTCTCATGCTTCAATTGGACTTCTATTTTATCTACAAGGGCCTGCAATTTATTAACCTTCATAGAGAATGTAATAAATCGGAATAGATAACATCTCCAGTTTGCTTATGGAGCTGTATCTTATCGGGAACGCTAATTTTATCTAACTTCACTTCCATCTCAGATACTTTTCTATCACTAACCACGGCGAACTTCAAGGTATTCCTCTCCACATCCCGAGTAGAAATCAATGATGTCTTTTGATTGGTTTGACTTCAAACTCAAGGAAGTAGATTTCTAGTCTCCTCAGATGACTGCATTTATTTTTCAGTATAACTTGACACTAACTCTGCTTTGGATTTGAAAGATGAACTGGGTGTTATTTTTTCATCATTCAAGCTAGAATTATGATCTTAGGATCTTTTAACTGAGAGAATAACAAGCACAGCAATAAAACATAAGCACATCACAAGAGACAAGAGACACAAATATTTTTCCTCTTGGAAACCATAAAGGAGAAAACCCCGCAACTTCCTCAGAGATAGAATCAGCACCAAAACAGTAAAAGCCCAAACCAGTAAGATGATCTCCCAATATCAGTAGTCTCTCTCTCTCACACTGAGAGAGCTTCTCCTCTCTCACTCATGCACCCCCATAAGTGAGTGTGAGTGTTGCAAGTGATAAATAGAGAGGCTCTCACTCTCTATTTATATTCTTCTGTTCACTTGAAGTGCACTCCAACATGTCGGCCTCACTTAAAAATTACTTACTAGAGCTGACATCTCTAGGAGTGTCTAATAACCCTAGTGCCCCACCACTCCTGGGACTTTGCCTCCTCCGACTAATAGGAGGGTAACACAATGGTGGGGACTATTTCCCTGACTTACAATGACTCACCTAGGGTCAACTTCACTAGGATAGTCTAATAACCCAAGGGCCCCACAACTCTGGGGACTTTAACCCTTGACTAATAAGAGGGTTACCCACAATGACTTGACATGACTTTCTAATTATAGAAACTTCCCAGAATAAATATCGAGGTATGACATGACTCAAATACATTACAATACATCCTAGAATGAACATCGGGTTAAAATAGATAAGAAATACAAGTGAATACATTCCGAAGTTACAATTACATCAACACTCCCTCTTAACTAGGAAGGTATTCACTCAACACAATTTATCAGCACAAGTCTTCTTCTCTGTATCATTTTGGTCATCGTCAGGTCTTCTTCATCTTCAAGTCATCTTCATCTTCAAGTCATATTCATTTGTAAGTCATCTTCATTGGGATCTGGATCATCACTTGATCTAGATCATCATCATTGAATCTGGATTATCATCACTAGATCTGGATCATCATTCGATCTGGATCATCATCAGTGAATCTAGATCATCACTCGATCTGGATCATCACTGGGCATCATCACTGGATCTGGATCATAACTCAATCTGGATCAACACTGTTGGAACATCTTCATTGGATCTGGATCATCACTCGATCTGGATCATCACTGGCTATCATCACTAGATCTGGATCATCACTCGATCTGGTTCATCACGGGTGCTATCTCATGATTCTTCTCGTCATAGGAAGTTCTACAGAGTCAGCTCTTTTTCATGTTGGTTGTAGGCCTAGCCTCCATGTAGGTATTTTCCAACACTTATATCTGATCAACACATGATACGAAGAATGGATCATCATTTCTATCTGATCAACACATGATGCGAAGATAGATATTGCACTTACATCTGATCAACACATGATACAAAGAATGGCACACCCAGCACTTACATTTGACCTACTCATTAGAAAGGCACGCCCAGCACTCACATCTTACCTACTCATCAGAAAGGCCCAGCACTTACATCTAATCAACACATGATCTAAGAAAGGCTCAACATCTCTATCTGATCAACACATGATGCGAAGATAGATACTGCACTTACATCTGATCAACACATGATGCGAACAATGGCACAGCACTTACATCTGATCAACACATGATGCGAAGAATGGCTCAGCACTTATATCTGATCAAAACATGATGCAAAGAATGGCTCTGCACTTACATCCATCCAGGTGGGAACACATCCTACACACAATGATGGAAGGGTTTGTACTCATATCTGATCTTGTAGGAACCAATCCTACAGTCATATCAGAATGGCCCCCAATCCTCCTCGACTGAGCTACCTGGTAACTGGCCAGGCGCCTCCATTCTCCTAGAGAATGGTAGTTTCCCTTACATCCAACCTGCTCGTCGGAATGGCCAACACTCACATCTGACATGGAAAGAACTTAATCCTTTAGCCACGACATAATGGTTCAGCCCTTACATCCAATCAAGTGGGAACACATCCCTCTATCACATCAGAATGGCTACTCAGTTTTTACACTGAGTATTCCAGGTACCTGACCAGGTGCCTCCATTCCTAGAATGGCAATTGCCCTTACATCTGTCCTACTCAACAGAAAGGTCAGCACTCATATCTGACATGGAAGGGAACAACCCTATCACCATGACAGAATGGCTCAGCCCTTACATCTGACCATGGAAGGAACCAATCCTCTCACCATGTCAGAATGGCTATGGGTCTCATCACTTTCTCTTTGAGGGAACCTCGATCTGGAGAACACCAAGCTTCTCCCTGAAGTACTCAAAATTCAGCCTAGCCAATGGCTTCGCCAATACATCAGCTATCTATTCCTCCATCGCAACATACTGGAGCTTCACTACTCCCCTCTGCACCATATCCCTGATATAATGATAGTTGATCTCAATGTGCTTCGACTTGTCATGGAACACTGGATTCTCTGTAAACTTTATGCAACTATGGTTGTCACAATGTATACAAGTAGCATCCAACTAGAGATTGAATATATCATACAGTAGCTTCCACAGCCATACTACCTCACAACTAGCTGAACAAGCTGCGACATACTCTGCTTCAGCTATACTCAGTGCCACACAGGATTGCTTCCTGCTAAACCAAGAGATCACACCTGATCCCATACTAAAGCAACATCCTAAAGTACTCTTCCTGTCAATGGCACTGCCTACCCAATCTGAATCAACATAACCTTCCAAGTTAATCTTTTGATTCGCATCGTACTTGATCCCATAATCATTTGTACCCTTCAGGTACCTTAGAACATGCTTTACAGCAATCAAGTGAACACTTCTTGGATCTGTCAAGTACTGGTTCAAGGTGTTCACAGCAAAGCAAATGTCTAGTCTCATGTTCGTTAGGTACATCAATGACCCAATCATCTGACGATACATCGTAGCATAAACCGACTCTGATGAAGCATCACATAATAGATTCAGGTTCGATGCCATCGGTGTTGTCATAGCCTTGCAGTCCATCTTCCCAAACCTCTTCAGGATCTCTACTGCATACTTCCCTTGTCCAAGGAATATTCCATCTGTACTCTGCCACACCTCCATACCTAGAAAATAATGCATCATCCCCAAGTCTTTCATTTCGAACTCAATAGCAAGCTTTCTCTTTGTATCAGCAATCAACCCATCTGTACCTATCACAAATAGATCATCTACATATAGTAGAAGCGTCACTGGGTTTCCATCCTCAACCTTGTAGTAAAGGTTTAAGTCTGCTTTACTCTTGGAAAATCCTAAACTGGATAGAAAGCTGTCAATTTTGTTGTACCATGTCGAACCTCAGGATCTTCTGCAGTCACTCCCTCTGAAGCAAAGCATCATGCTCCCTCTGTTTTCTATGCTCTATGCACTGAAAACATTCTGTACCGGAGTGACAAGTAGTATCCATCTAGGATCATTGTATACCAAGATCCTCTATTTTGAACTTTTTCCAAATTTCTTCTCACATCCATTTGTGAGCTTGTCATCCTTTATCAACCTTGTAGCAAAGGTTAAGATATTCATCAAGCTCATGATGTATGTGTTATCTCAATGGGTGTCTTCTGAACTCATACAAGGCCTTCTTTCATTTGCACACATGATTATGCATGTCATGTGACTTCACTTCTAGTGGCTGCAAATATCTCTTCTTAGTTTATATCTTCTTTTCATGAGAAGCCTCGTGCTACGAATCTTGCTTTGTATCCCACGATGTTTCCATCTACTGCATGATGGAACTACGAACTTCTCTTCAGGTCTTGATACTGCATCCTAGACATCATTCTTCTTGAACTGGTCTTCTTGGTTACTTCTTCATAGTTGGAATATTCTGCATCAATGATGTCACTGCATTCATCATATTATTCTTCATCTTGAACTGTCGTCACTTGTTCTTCGGAACAAGTTTCGTCCTTCTTTGCTTGCAGGAAATTATGTATGCGATCTTTCCTACAAGTTAAATTCATTTGTATGGTTAGAACATTTCATAAGGAATATTCATACTGGAAAATACTTATGCATAAATATATGATCATGCAACTACTTTAGCCAATACAACATTCATCCATATCTCACTGAAACTTTCTAGATGCCTTCCATCTTTACCAGGACAACATTGCGATTGTGCACTAATCCAATATGTCAGCAAAGAGGTTTCATTCGAGATAAGTAGCAATGGAGAGTTGTATAGCACCATGAGCTACTTACCCATCACATGCATATACGGTAGTATACTGTCATTAATTCAAACATCCTATCATGCATAATACATTAACTGAATATCAATAAATGCATAACAAAATAATATGACAATTGAATACTTATCTTTATTTGTTTCGTGGGTAGACTCCTTCTTGAGCCTTCAACTTCATCGTCTTCTTCATTCATGATAGCATCGTTTCTTATCCAAATGCTAAGGTGGATAAGAAGTTCTTCAAGAGTTGAGTTCTTCGTATTCCTGATCATTTGAGGGATCTTCTTTGGATTGTGAGAGCTTGATCTTCAATTGCTCCCATAGTCTCTTCTCTTCTTATGAGTTGAGCTTCTTCTTCTTCTCGGAGTCTGTTGAAAGTAATCACTTCCTTTTGGCACACATTCCTCGAATGAATGAATCCCATGATCCTAGGAGGCTATTCAAGGTGGCCATCACCACTTTTGCATTCTTCACTTCTTCTTTTACTGCTTCAAGTTGTTCTTTGATTTGAGAGACTCTTATGACTGCATGGTATCTGCATTTTGGATCTTCACATTCTTCAATTGGTTTCTTAAGGTCATATTCTGATTTCTGTTCTTCCCTTTAAATAGCTTGGCCAGGGAATCAAACATCTTCGGTGTCTTTGGGGAGACACTTGTAATACAAGTTGATTCATGATTGAATCAGTAATGATCTTCTTGGCCTTAACCAAGATCTTCTTGAGTAAGGCTTTGAGCCTCATCTCCCTCTGAAACTAGAACCTCTCTACTCATGTAGGTGTCCAATTCATTTCTTTAGGGAGATCGTATACTTCCATATTTGGAAGTTGTCAACTTCACCAAGCTTATCATCAAGCTGATGTGATAGATCAATTTGAAATGAGAACCTCAAATGAAAATAGCAAAGGATTAGATCTTACTGATTTGAGGTGTCCGTCTTGGTTCCGGAGTTGGCTGATCTAGGGTTTGTCACAGAAACCCTAATTCTCAAAACTTGGAATCTTTCAGATCTGATTGGATATATGGATAGATATCTTCAAATGGAGCTGTCCAATGTACTCCTTTTCTAAAAATAGAGGAGGGAAGCTCCCGAAACAGGAAGCCCTAATTTTCCAATTTCTTCTGTAGAAATGCCTGTCACTGTTTCGGTGATATCTCTGAAATTACGCCTCCTATGTGTCTGAACGTTTGTACTAAGGTAACCTCACATCTCCCTTATCTATAACCATAGGTTTCATTAGAATTAATTTCACCATTTTGGATTTATCATCTTTTTCCCAAGGTGAACTGTTGCAAGACTGTTCCAAATAGTGAAGTTGTACGGAATTCCATATGTCATTGGTTCATCTTCTAAGTCTTCTCCTTGGACCAACAAAATTAGAGTCTGTTTCCTTTATGAAACATCTTCATGAATTCCATTTTGACCTCTGTATCCCAAGATATTGCAATTCTCCCCAGGTGTCCTATTTAGGGATGAATTCTGGACGAGGTTGGAACCCTAACTTGGAGGGATCATATCTCCTAGAATAGAGTGAATCTGACACTAAAGTTTAGACACAATGAACATCAGGATTTTATCTTTGGCCCCTGCAATTTTCAGCTTCTGAGACGTCTCCAACCTCGAAATATAGCGAATGTACCAAAACTTAGCAGTTCTAGTATTTAGGGTTTTTCCTAGCTCGGGGTCAAACTAGGGTTTGACTTTCCTGGAGTTTCACCCAACCAAATTTCTTGATCCAGGTCTCTAAAATTTGGTTTTATGAGGAGAACAATCCTATGCTGGTCTCACTCAAAAATTCCTCTTCTGTAGGAAGCCCTAATTTCCGCATCAAAAACTGAAAATGCTCGAAATCAAATTCCGCTTCAACAGAAAGATGCACCCTTCAATGGAGAGTCATCTAGCATACTTTTGCTGATGGATTGTGGAGAGAGACCCAAAAATTAATAATCCCTATCTTTTGCAGCTGCACAATGTCTTCTTCTCAGGTTAGCTCTGATACCATGTTAGTTTTTCATCATTCAAGCTAGCATTATGATCTTAGGATATTTTAACTGAGAGAATAACAAGCACAACAATAAAACATAAGCACATCACAAGAGACAAGAGACTCAAAGAGTTTTCCTCAGGGAAACCATAAAGGAGAAAACCCCGCAACTTCCTCAGAGATAGAATCAGCACCAAAACAGTAAGATGATCTCCCAACAGCAGCAGCCTCTCTCTCTCACATGGAGAGAGCTTCTCCTCTCACTCATGCGGCCCCATAAGTGAGTGTGAGTGTTGCAAGTGATAAATAGAGAGGTTCTCACTCTCTATTTATATTCTTCCATTCACTTGAAGTGCACTCCAACATGTCAGCCTCACTTAAAAATTACTTACTAGAGACGACATCTCTAGGAGTGTCTAGTAACCCTAGTGCCCCACCACTTGTGGGGACTTTGCCTCCTCTGACCAATAGGAGGGTAACACACTGGTGGGGACTATTTCCCTAACTTACAATGACTCACCTAGGGTCGAATTCACTAGGATAGTCTAATAACCCAAGGGCCCCACAACTATGGGGACTTTAACACTTAACCAATAAGAGGGTTACCCACAATGACTTGACATGACTTTCTCATTATATAAACTTTCTAGAATAAACATCGGGGTATGACATGACTCAAATACATTACAATACATCCCAGAATGAACATCGGGTTACAATAGATAAGAAGTACAGGTGAATACATTCCAAAGTTACAATTACATCAACACTGGGCTCTACACTACCCTCTCCTCCAAAGGAATAATCATGCAATTATATAGATTTCTTCGGGAACAAGACTATCTTCTTTGAATCCTTTAAAACTATTTCTCCTGAAACTTGATCATCCTAGGAATGGGTTTTTGTCACATGCCCCAATTTTGCAAAGCCAATATTATATTATTTTTTATTATTTGAGGACAATATGTTAAATTTTATGCTAAGTTGTAACTGATGACTCAGTAGAGTCAAGGATATTTAATGTAATTCTGAATATTTTAATTATAAATAAATAAAGGAGGAGACAACAGCTTAGGAGAGATGTTAAAAGAGTGTTTAGTGGTCAAATTGGTGGAGTAGACTCGGTGGAGAGAAAAATGACATGTGGCAGCGTCCTCAAACCACTTCCAATTGTTGCTGGTGGCAACCTACCTACATTTGGGGTCATGATTCCACAAGAAAGTGGAATCAGAGAAGGTGGCTCAATTAATGACAACTGGCACAAAATACCCAGGAAATATTTATAAAAATTCCCATTGAAGAGAGTTGAGGCTGCTCATTCTAGAGAAGTGATCATTCAGGTGAATGTACTTCAGATAAATTCAATGGAAGGGAATTGTGGAAAGAGTTTGAGGGGATAGCTGCTGAATGCTCTAGTGCAAATTTTATGCTGAAGGATATTACTGCTGAGTGTAGGGAGTTTTACTGAGTTATTGGACCAGTCTACTTTTTGCATGCTCCACTAGTTCTCAACCAAGAAGACCAGGAACATGCTTGGGGGTCCTGAGGAAGTGTTGTTTGAGCGCTCTCCAGGATTTCGGTAGGGAGGAATGACCTCCTAACGCTGTTGTCATCTATCCTAACCAGGTTCTACATTATTTTGTTTTACTGTGTTAAATAGATAAATCTAAATCTGGCTGTTAAATGAATGTTAAATATTCAGTTTGTAAAATGTTAGAATTTAGTAATCTTTTTAGATTATTGAAGAAATGAATTTGAAAAGTAATGTGTTAGAATGGAAAATAATTCCCGTCTGTTTTTTTCCACACCTAGAAGGATCAGGCCGTACTCCAGCACAGATAGAACATTTACAGTAGATGAAAGAAAATGTTAAGAGATTGAATATAATAGATATGGTTCTGCATTTAGTAGTTAGCAGAGTAATTTATTTCAGTATGTAGATTATTATTAAAAAGAACAGCGATCCGATGATTATGTTTACTATTGTTAACAAGATTATTTATGTAAACATATTGGAAAAGAAATAGAAGTACTCTGGCATAGGTAGAACGTTTAAAGAAGTTAAGAGAATATCTTAGTAGATAAGATTGTCTATTTACATACAGTAGATTAATTTTATTCAAGCCAAATATTATGGAGGTTAAACTGTGTTAAGATAGGTTTATATTCTTTTGTTTTCACTTAGTAACTGAATGAAATGCAGCAGAAAAATCACAGTAGAGTCACAATGTTTACATACAGTTAAGTAAATAAACGAGCTACTAATTACATAGTTTAGTTTCTAATAATAAAAACTAAATCTAAGACTGATACTTATTATAACTAAGTAGGGTGATATTAAAAAGTATTTAATTTATAAAGAGTAAAATGAGATATAGAGTCTATGCTTTATCTTTTAAAGAACTATTCTATCTAACACTTAATAAATAGAAGCAATGAAAGTATAATTAATAACTAGTATAAACTAAAGATTTACTATGAAGAAACTATCTTATAATTATCACACAGGCTTATACCTGTAAAAGTAAACTAGGGTTGAAACCCTAACTAGTTTATTTTAACTATTACAAATAAGAGATAATAAAGGTTACAGAATTAATTATTTTATTTATTATACAACTCTCAATCTTTATTAGTTAACAGAGTAGTAAACAAATAATAATTTAGAAGTAAACAGTAAATAGAAATAAGCTAAGAATATACAACATTGGTATAACTCTTTTATTTTAAAAGAAAAGAAATACTTAAACACGATAAACAATATCAAACTATTGTAATAACGTAAAATAGGTAAACATAAAAAAATACATATGATAAATTTTAAGAATATATTTATCTAAGGGTTCTTTTACAGTAACCCTAGGTTTTTATCTGAATTTAAAAGCATAAACATTTAAAATTCATCTTACGGCTGAAGAGACAGGCTTCACATTATATTTAATTATTTATAAGAAAATATTAAAACAAATAATTACCATTATTAATAGTCGAGGAAGGGAAGACCCAAAATACACAGAGTCTTAACTTACAGGTTATATAACTGATAAATAAACTAGACAGAGCTGTAAATTATTAAAAATCCTTTTAAAACCATTTCATAATCAAGAAAGAGCTCGAAGATAAAAAGAAACCCTTTAAAACAAGTATATTACTCTATCAAGCCGAAAGGCTTACAAACATCACAAAATTTACAACCCCAGCTCATGGCCGGTGTACCCAGCATCATGGCATGGGTTAAAAAAACAAAACTAACAGTTAAGTTAACTAAACCTCATTCACTGTACATCTTTTATAAGACAAGAAAAAGGTGATACAAGTCATGACATCAAGGCTGAAGTAACCCTTCTACAAGCAACGGAGTAATAACCAAAAATAAAACATCAACTGAGCTAAGAAATTAAAACACTGAAGGAACCGAGGTCAAATTACTTATCCAATCGAAACCCTTTTCCCCTAATATGTACAAGCAAGGAATAGCCACATTGTAACCGGGGCTTACTCATAGGTTTGCTGCCAATCCAGACATGAAGGAGATTCTTCCAAGCGAAAGGACGAGCTAACCTGCAAGTGAATATCAAAAATTTTGATTACAACTTGAATCGTATAATGGTATCTGTAACTTAAAAATTCACAAACAATTGTAAAACCAATTATTACCTGGAATTGAGGAAATCTGAAGCCACGAAGGAGATGAACCAGCTAGTGAACAGTACACTCTCGTGCTCACCTGTGACAGAGGAAACAAGGTTCAAACGCATACTACACCGATGAGTGGAGCAAGGTCAAAGCTTTGGAAATGGCCATGCAAGAAAATAGACACTACAAACCATTAACAGATAATCACTACATGCACAGTAACGCACTACTAACAGAGAACGATTACACACACAACAAGTATTGCAGGAAGAAGGAAAACTAAGTGCGAGCTGGGAGTCTTACAACCCATACATTATAATGGAAACACCTCTCTTCACACAAATAATGGAGCTAGAGACGAGCACAAGTGATCCCTCATGGCCACAGCAAACCAAGCAAAGCAGATACCAAAACCCTTGACACAACAATGAAGAGCTAGGGTTGCGATGGAGACTTTTAAATCATGCATTGCATGGTGGTGGATGTTCCACGTGCCCCAAAATTTATCCAATCCACAGTGGGTCGAGTTCTATAGTCTGCATTGTACTGTCAGGAGAAAATTATTGTTAATAATATTCACAATGATCACAATGATAATATTTTATACAAATTCAAAATGTAATGTATCAATGATAAGCATAAGTCAAACAATGTTGAAGTATGAGATTGTATAGTATCGTTAACCCCTTATTTTATTATAAACATGGAACCTTCGTTAGTAATGAACCAAAGCATATATGGTATCGTTAACCTTGATATTTGTAAACATTGAAATATTCGATTGGAAAAATAAAAACTATGGAGAGGTCCCTAGTAGGGTATAAGCCCTTAAGTACAAGTTAATAATCCTAATAATAATCACTAATTTAGATATTACATTGAAGGACTAAGTTATTAGAACTAGTCTATATGTAAACACTAATGGTGAGAATTTAATTTATAAATCAATGTTGTGTTTATAAAAAGTATTTACACTCTAGGATAGAATCTTATTGGCGTATGAAGTCAATAGTACTAAGAGTAAGGTAAACTTCATGGAAGTTGTACTCGTTTGGTATCCTTAAGTAAACAATGCTCCAAATGAATTCAATCAAGGATAATTTAGTCATGGTAGTAAAGGATAGTAAAAACTATCCAAGAATACATATAGTTTCACTATTATTTACAAATAAATAATATGACAATGTAATTTCATTCACATTACTTATGTCACGAAGAAGTTTGGAAGTTAGAGATCACAACTTGTCGACATTTACGTAAATGATCAGTTATAAAAACAATGCATTAATAAGATGATAAACTTCCTCTACTGAAGCTTAATAAAAGATAAAGCTAAGAGTTATGTATAAACTTGTTTCTTGAAAGGTCTTAGGTCTGTTTCAATACTTATAAGAAGTGTTGTACATTTCATAAATAGCAACATCAATAAACGTTTGTTTCAATAAGAGTATTGATATACTAAATCTTAAGCTCTATGAAGAACTGGAAATTTATTTAGCATAAAGATGGAAAGAAGATTTTTCTAACATAGAAAACATTCTAATAAAAGACAGTGAGCAGGACAAAGATACTGATCATAAGGACATGTATTTAAAGTACTATCACAGATGTAAAACAAGTAAAAGAAATGTTAGTTTACCTTGTAGTACCTTCAATTCTACTAAGAAAACTTTTACTCTAACAGTATATTATGCTAAAAGAAGTATATCTGGATTAACTCTTACTAGTTTAAAATTTACCTGTCAATCCTGTAAGATTCAGAATTCCAGGTAAGCTAGCAATCGCTAAGTAAGCCCCAGTTAGAAAGTAACTTCTCACCTACTTGACAAAATCAAACCATCCGTATAGCTAAAAATAACTGAATGCAGATTATTCACATCACATATCGAAATTAAAATAGTACTAATCTATATGTGTTTAATTTAATGGTTACTTTTGTTAACTATTTCATTATTTCCATTAGCTGCTAGCAGTTATCAAACTGCGACTATAAACAGTTTATGTTACATCAAAAAAAATTAATTTTTGTGAAAATTTGGGGTTTTGACAGTTTTTATATTTTTATATGAAATGTTTTCATCTACATCCATACTCTCAATCTTAGAAAGACTTCTCTTATTCACAATGCTATAATTATCAGGTACTTGAACTGTTGCAGTCAACTCTTTGCTCCTACTCTCATCAATTCCTGAACTTTCTTCAAAACAAGATAAATTGGCCATTTCCTCTAAACCTTTGACAACTTGATGATCAAATGGTTTATTTTTATTTGACTACTTCCTCTAGGAAATTATATTATGTGGATCATAATTTATTCTTTGTTCTTTCTGGAAATCCATAATTTCTAATAACTTTTCTACAACCATCAAGGCGCTTTTGTTTTTGAAAATAAATGGACCAACTTTAAGGGGAAATTTAACATTAGAAGACTTCTTGAATGCTCCAAAATGATCCTCCTCTGCACATAATCTTTTCCTCATGAACTCAAGTGCAAAAATTCTTGGAGTCAAAAAAATAGGTAACTTGTACGGTTCCCCAGTGAAACCATACACCCTCAAAACAGTAAGATCTTTATATAAGAACCAGTCTCCTATTCTGTCCTTTGAGGACGACTGCAGCATGAGTTTCATTTCTTCTAACACTTTTGGTAATACTTCATCGAACAACAATTTATACATCTCAACCATAATTGTATTTACAAACTCAAACATATTGATTTGTTTTGAAAGATCTGGAGAGAAAATGGTGGACAGGAATTGCATTTTTAACACATTTGAACACAGAATCATGTTCAATAAGTACGATGGATATTTAAAAAACCTGACCTTGGGAAATTTGACTAACTGGACATGGATAACTTCAACCAAATACTCATCCATATTGAAAAAATGGACTAAATGGGGCTCAGGATCAATTGAACTCATTCTCAATACGAAACCTAAAACAACTTCGTTGATATGAATATCATCATCTAAACCAAGAATTTGACAGACTAAAGACATGACCAACTGTACATATTTTTTTTAAATGTTAACATTATAGAGCAGAAAAAGTACCTCTAATGACTAACCCTCTTTAAGAATACTGGACATAAATTTGCATCTAAATTCGGTTTTACAACTTTTATACATTTCAACTAAGACAGACTCATTCAAAGACTCACAATTCTCAGGGAAATTATCAAGTAGGTTAAGTATTCTGCGAATGGATTTTGCATCAATATTACAAAGTATCTTGGACGTGGTATGACTCATGACAACTCTTTCAGAGGGTGAATAAGTGCTTGTGCACCATTCAACAAATTCTGGAAATGGTAAAGTTTGCTCAATAGCGAAATAATACGAAAAATACTTGCAAAAATTTAGAACATCACTTCCCTGCAAATTACACTGCCACAACCATTCCTTTGTGACTGATACATTTCCAACTGATAAAACTCGGTCACATACGTTTCTTTCCCTATCAACAATAAATTCCTCCCTTTCATCCAAAACTCTACATAAAAATCCCAAACCCTGTTCCTTTTCCATAACGAACAATGGAAACAACTCTTAGAACCAGATTTTGAGTGTTTTGAGGCTTACCTGTGACTGTAAATACGCAGAGGATGACTTTGGAAAGTTAACATACTGTCTCTGTCTTCTTCCTTCACCTGCAACACAAATGAAATGATTTTTTTTAATCCAATTCAACTTTAGCTTTATACTATGGTCCCTTTCCAGAGCCCTCGTCAAGGAGTTTTTCCCAAACTACTTTTCTCCGCGGAATTAACTTTGAATCGCCACATGGAACATGGTTTACATTCCGCTACCACCTTTCCATTTTAGCCATCTCACAACTTTATCCTCCAAAACCAATAATAATCATCGATGTGTTTTCATTTTTTGTCTACACTGTTGGATTGAGGTCAGTTGTACATCTTCCACTAGTCTTTCTTATCTTTTCAAGCATGCATCTTTATCCAGCGGACTATTTCTCGGCCGTAGATCTTGTTTGCTTTATTTCATAACCGTTGATGTTTAAGCTTTGTTAACCACATTCGCTTCTCCACATAACTTATCTCTTGCACATTTTTACTTAGTGGATCCAATTTAAACCGTAGATTTCACCTCAACCACTTTACACCTTTGGATTGCATGCCAAATTAACCATTATGCGCACTTTAAAAATGGGATCAAAACTATTAGACTTTGTAAATTTTATGTATCCTTTTATCTTCCTTAATCATACCTCTTCCTCAATTGTTCATCATAGAGGTGTTAACACTTCCTATGTGGAAAAATATTTTCAATAGACATGATAGTTCAATGAAGCAAACTAACCCAATATTGACTTATTACCTTTTTATTTTTAACTGGAATAAATGCTAATGTATAGGGGGTGTGAATAGTTATATATAATTAAGGTAAAGTAGTCTAGTGATTTGGAAAATTCATTATGCCATTTCCGTTTCATATTAACCAGTCTACTATGTCACGTGCTTTACAAAGAGCATGGATTGGTAAAGTGATATATTGCAATTTTTGCAGTTAAAAAAGCATCTTGTCACAGCAAGCTATGTCAATAAGAACATGTCAAATGCAAATGAAAGAGCTAAAACTGCTGGAGTGACAATTCTACATAAAATGGGATTGGACCCAAGAATAGCTATGGTAACGACATGTGTGAGAGTTGTGAAATGTGTTTTTCTTTTCAGGTGTAAATTCTTAATCTTTTGAATAGTTATGATGAATCTCAAATGTTCTTTTTTCTTTTGGGTATATCATGTTTGTAAAATAGTCTGACTACCCATAATATATATTAGTTATTTATATTATGTGTTGTCTTCAGAATTTAGAATCGGTTTTACAGTTCTGAATAAAATTAATAATGACTATTAGATCACCTTGATAACATGTGTATTGATTCTAGAATACTTTATAGGAAATAGTCAATCTGAATTCCTTAAGCAAGCATTTTCATAATTATTATTTTTTAGTTGCCCCCATCATCATGCCATTTGTTTCTTTATTTTAAACCATGTTTGCAATAATTTCTTAATTGTTAATTAGTCTTATCTAGTATGTTTTCACCAATTCTTAGTATGAATTAATTTGTGATTCAATGGTCCATCATTTTATCTTTTCATGTTTATGCCCTTTCTATTTGATTACATGTCTAGATGTCCTTAGACACATTTATTCAATGAACCATTTCTTTTTTTCTTTTATCATATATTTTACTACAATTAAGTGGCATTTATCTCATTCACAGGTCCCAATATGAGGAATGATCAACCCTTTCCATTAGAGATCTAGTTGGTGCACAGCAGGCATTATATTTTAGCATGTTTTATTTTAGCATTGTGTTTCAGGGATAAGAAGCCAAATCATTAACAAAATGACTATGAACAACATTCACTTTTATTTTAGTAGAACTATCTTTGCGAACAGGGATGATTCGCAATATGAGGGGTAACA
This sequence comes from Pseudotsuga menziesii, assembly GCA_001517045.1. NCBI lineage: Eukaryota > Viridiplantae > Streptophyta > Pinopsida > Pinales > Pinaceae > Pseudotsuga > Pseudotsuga menziesii. The sequence goes on from LPNX011164250.1 coordinate 338,856, forward strand.
GTGAACACAACAGTTTATTGTAGTCAATGTTTTCCATGTTGGGATTTTTTGGGGTTAGTAGAGTATTGCAAGAGATTAGAGAGAGGCAGGGAAGCTTCATCACATGGTAGGCTAATTCTGAAACGATATTTATTAGCCTTTGGTTGCAAACACATAGGCCTTTCCATGAAAATTGAAGACATCTGCCCATGTGGCAAATCAACTTCAGTTTCAAGACTGTTAGAACTTAAGATATTATTAGTTCTGAAATGGCATTCATTTAACACAAGCATTATGCAATGCCCTATTTTGTCCATTATTTTCATTGGCATTTGCTATTCCTCCTTTATTCAAGACTTCTACAATTTTCTTGGTTTCATCTTCAGCTTTAGTTCTTGCCCTTTTTATCGAATGAAAATTTTCATCAAAGTTTACTTCATGTTTCCTTGCCTTGATCTATGTCCTTTTCTTTTGATGATATACTCCAAATAATACTTCAAGAACATTTTCTTCTTCCGTGCAAATATTTATCTTTATTTGATTATCTGATCTTTCTAGTAGAGTTGATAACCCTGAATTTTGTTTATTCAAGAGCTTTCTTTTCTTCTTCGGAATGGAATTATGATACAAATAAGTGTTTGGAACTACCCTAACTTCATTGTATTTAGTCACAAATGTAGAAATCACATGATCTTTGACATTAGGAACAGAATTTTCATGAATATTTTCAAAATCTTTTTCACCCTTCAAATTTTCTGTACAGTTTGAAACCTGAATGCTCTCTTCAGTGCTTCCATGTTTAAAAGATTCAAAATTGCTGACAATGTTATCTGTCACTATTTTTCTACGATCTAGGAACTCACTTTCAGGAACTAATAGAGAACCTCTAATTTCTTTTTCCATGCTTTTCCTTTTCTGACCAAACTCCTTTTCACTCATGGCTTGCTCTAAAATAATCCCCGAATGTGGTGATTGTATCCTTATTTCTTCAAGATAAGAAGAAAAATTCAAAATATTGTTTTCATCATTATGAATATTGCTTTCCCTCTCTAATGACCTTTTAAAATCTCTCTTTGTTATCTTCAAATCTGGCTCAATTATTAAAGATACTTGACCAGAAACATCAGACCTCAAATGGTTCTCAAAATGGCTTGTAGGCACTCTCATTACATTACCCAAGGTGGCTCATATTGTTTCAAGTAGGCTGGTAAATCTTGGAAATGAGTATACTTTGGAATTTTTGAGGAAGGCCGCTAGTAACAAACCTGGATATCAGTTGTATGTTCAAGAAATAAATTCTTTCCATCCATTTCTGTTGAAGAATGCTGCATGAGGAGCTGCATTAAGTGTATGTGTTGAACCTTTAAGTGATTTGCATAAAGACTAGTGGTGTATTCCTTCATATTGTAGCGTTAAACATCTAAATGCATTGAACGTGCTAATTACACCTTGTTGGTGGATAGTGCCCTTGGTCATGTAGGAGTATTAACAAACTAGTGTGTGGAGGTGAGCATTGCAAACTCTGTGGAGCTAAGGAGTTTTTCTACCTAGATTTTTGATGACACTCTGAGAAGTTATGAATTGTGGCATGAACTGTAAGAAGAAACACATTCCAGTGTGAATCCTTCTTCCAAACTTTGTGTGTTGCTGTGTAGACATTTGGAGAAAGACCGATCCAAAGGAATTTGCATAAAAAGGTCATGCCAACTAGAGTACAACAACCAGAAAAACATTTTGATAGTAATAAAGAGTTGTATTAACCTCTCCTCGAAATGGTATTTAACACTAGATTATAAGGATTCATTAAAAATGAAAAATGAAAAAAAAGGAGGGGTTTTGATAGTAAGGATTGTGTGAAGGTCATATGAGAACTAGAATATGACGATATCAGAAATTTTGATATCAAGCCTTAAATTTGTTAATTGACAAATTGAGGCTTGACTCTATTAATTGAAGAAAATTGTAGTCCCTAATGCATACCACTTAAGGTCATTTAAATTACTAGTATGCATTTTTCTAATTTCAAAGAGCACCCTGCTTCTTGAGAGAAGTGCATTCCTCACCATTCACAATATAATTCTCCTCAAGATAAATATTCATGACCAGTCAGTAAACTCAATAATGATATCTTCTCTCTAGGAAGTCATTCATATTATTTTTGAAGGCAGGAAGCACTCCATTTAGAACTACATTTTCATATCAGTTGTGCTACACTATCACCCATGCCACAATTGAGTAGTCATCACTCAAGATTACAGAGGTAAGGCACTTATCTTGTAAATACCATTTTGTAACTTGCAAACTATGTTTTCATTTGCGCTTATTTACTATAAGTCATTGCAATTATGTGCATTTTCGGTTAAACCCAATGCCTTCTACTTTCTAAGTCAAAATTCCATTTGTCGAGTCTTGTTTGTAAAAGGGTGGAGTTGCAAAAAGCGCTTATTTTGAGTGAGTTCAGTTTTTCAATAGCAAAATTAAATGACCTTGGAGAGTCACTAAACACTCTACTATTTTCTATTATCGACACCACTATCATGATTGACAAGAAAACAATAACTCACATTCAATATTGTGTGCAATATTCAAAAGACATACTTGATTTTATACAACTTGAGTTGCAACTTCAAGAACATGATGAAAAATCTTGCTCACTTGGTGGAATGCAAAAGTCCAAAGGAAAAAATTGGAGTCTTTGATTGGGTTGACATCAAACATGATGAAGGTGGGTGTTGGTTTTTTTGTTTGTTTGATTTTGATGATGCCCTAGCTCCTGTTGAAGTCATTCCATCCCTGTAGCAGCTAATCTGAGCAAAATTGAGCAAGTTTGTGTAGTAGCGGAGGGTCAACATGGATGTGTTTGAACATGATTAGAAATAAAGGCATTATGAGATATTTGCAATAGAAAGAAAGGCTTAAATTATAAGTTAGGACACTATCTAGACAGTTCTGGGAAGTTTTGAGGTGATTCTGGGTTGGAACCAGCTGCAAATAACCTTGATTATCAATTCTGGGTGCAACATATTTGTTTTACATTACTCTCTAAAAGCGGTACAGATTCTAACATAACCATGGCTTCTGGTGCAATACATGGACAATAAATTAAAGTCCAAGGAGCAAAGGATACATTATCTATAAGGGTGAGCAAGTCAGAATCTGCTAAGGTCTCCAAGCATTCAGCGAGGTTACAACTGGGTGAGGATCATGATATTCACATGAACCAGAACATTATGTCTAAGGTCTCCCGTACCCAAGTTTACTAGCAATTTAGGTACATAGTCAACCTTCAAGGGATTTTCTATGGGCAATAGTCATGCCTCTAGAACTACAAGCAGTGTAAGCAACAATTGTTGTTAACCAAGGTCTACCTAGAATCAAGGGATACCCATTGAGTAAAGACTTTCTCTGTAACACCATGAAGTCTTTGAGTTATTCCCATAAATCTCTTGAGACTATATCCTCTAACCCTTTTGTAGATAGGAACATCCATGATAGCTTGGATAAGTGGAATTTTAACACAAATTTTCTAGGTCTACCAAAAAACCAAAGTCAAGCTGGGTAGGTGTCTTCACTAGTACAAGTGATCAATTTTGCCACGGAAAAACGTGGCAATATCCACGGAAAATCATGGATATTGCCACGTCTAAGTGTTTTTTTTCCGTGGAAACAATTCTGTCACAATAGAGACGACCCCTAATTTGCGTTGCAAGAGTGACAATGTTCTATATTTCGTTAGATGTCTAAGCCGTCACTATATCCACTCCTGACCATCTCTATATCCACGCATGGCCATCTCTGTATCCACGCCTAGCCTTCGATGTATCCACGCTCTGTATAAGGTTTTTTTTTTTAAATGCAAACCCAAGAAAAAGATGTCGCTATAGCCACACCTTGCCGTCTCTGTATCCACACCTTGTCGTGCATACATCCATGCCTGACCATCGCTGTATCCACGCTTTGTATAAGTTTTTTTTTTTAAATGCAAACCCAGGAATAAGACGTCGCTATAGCCACGCCTTGCCGTCTCTGTATCCACACCTTGTCGTGGATACATCCACGCCTGGCTATCGCTATATCCACGCTTTGTATAAGTTTTTTTTTTTTAATGCAAACCCCAGGAATAGCGACGGGGATGCTATACCTACAATCTATGCAAACATGACAAGCTGTAACCAGGTCCACTCACCCGCATGCCTATGTAAACCAAGAAATCTCCATCCATGGGGCCTTGATTTCAAACAAGTAGTCCTGAGCACGAAAAAGGGCTGCTAGAGTGTTATAACAATGCAATCAATGCCTCACAATAAGTCTTTTGAGACAAGCCACCAACAAGTGTATTGTCAGGTCCACTTAAAAATGGTTAATGAGAGTGGTACCATGGCAATCAAAGATACACAAGGAATCTTTTGAGATAGGTCTCTTGCAAGGGTATTGTCATGACCCAAAACTCTTTAGTCCTATAGGAACACTACTCATAGGACTAGGAGCAGTATTCCTATAGGACTAGGAGTAGTATTCCTATAGGAATTCCAATGGTTTAAACAAGCAAAGAATGATGCAAAGAGCTTGGGCAATAGCTGCTAACCTGGCAATCACATAGCCAACTTCCAATGGTTTAAACTTTAAATAAGCAAAGAATGATACAAAAATGATGGCTTACATATTTCATAGGGGCTAAAGCTTTGGCCATGGCAGCCAATTTGGCAATCACATAAACAACTTGCAATAGTTTAAACAAGCAAAGAAAGGTGCTAAAATGATGCCTTACATATTCTAGTCAGTAGATTATTACAACAATTACTATAGACACCAAACATAATCTCATGAGTCCTGAGCTGTACAAGAATCTGAAATATTGGCTAGTGTTCAGTCTTTATTTTTGCATCTTCATTTGGTAAGCCCCCTTGCACTAGCATTTGATTTCTCAACCCCTATGAAGCAAGCAATAAACTACTTTAGAAACAAAAAATTAGCAACTAAAATGATGACAGCACAGATTCTTTACCCATCTTGAATATCCTCACAAAAATAAATTAATTACGACCTCAGTGAAAATAGTCTGTTGTATAAACTAGAACATTCATTCCAAAAAGGTACATATGGGCCATGATAGGTAACTTCATGTATCAGATATTCAGAGAGCCTGTGGACCAACCTGTAAGTTCTAGTATTCTATGGCCTTCCTTTATAGGTGGACCAATATCTTAGCCACCCATCAATAAATTTCACAGTTGAAATCTGACTTTCATACCAACTTATTTGACAATGCTGGAGGCAAAAATAAGACTTACATATTGAATAAGGTTCTGCTCAAAGATGAAACATGTTTTGGGAATACATTACAACAATAACAAGTTTAGTATCCTAGGGACAGAAGCCAAAATTAAGTATCATAAATTTTAAACCCTGATACAAATGCACTTTGTTCTTCCTACATTATCAACATCTCCTTATCCTTGTGAAATTGGAAACATAAAATATTAATACATTCATGATACTATATTTCAACATCAACCCTACCCTTGCAAACATAATCAATTCACTGAACTGACACTTCCACATTATCCCTCTGAAATCTCCACTGAAAATACTAATGCTGAATTCCAACAGTCACATGAAACTTGTGCAAGGGCAATGGAATTGCACAGATATTCTGAGAAATATCTGAAAATCCCAAAAATAAATTTCCGATCAGAACTGTGTTTCATTGTTTCTATTACAACAAGTTAGTTTCAATTTATACAATTTGAGTCAATGTAGGAAAATGTGGGCATTTCTTAAAGACATGTTCGAAATTTCATAATTAATTTTGCTTGCAGGATATGTTTTATTCCAAAAACTCCAACATTTCCCTAATACTTTTCAACAAAATTTCAGCCTTCGGTATTCTCTATGTTCTAAAATGGACAGCTTTTGTTTTGCATGTTCTGAAAATTGAGACAAAAGAATACAGCCAAGACATCAGTTCAAATAATGCTATTGTTCATAACCAATTTTCATTTTTTAAAAACAAAATAACAAATTATTTTTGAAGTCCAAATTCCACCAAATCTTGAACTTCGCAGATCTGACATCCACAGCAAATAGCAGACAAGGAGACATTTGCTCACCTTGAAAGATTCTGATTTTTCTGAATGCAATTGTTTATAATATCCTTAGTGAACTCATCAGGATTTTTTCCGCCATCAATAATCCTGTTAGAAAAATATAACCCGCTCCAGGATTGTTTCCAATACACTTACTGAATTTAAAGCATTAAAAAATGTCACAAAAATGTACAGGGAGAAAAAGATCATAAAATTGAATAATTAACATGAGAAAGAAATAGATAATAAAAAAAATATAACTGAAGAGATTTAGATTCAAGTTGATACTTACTTAATTACCTCGAGAGGAACCTGAATATCACAATCTTGAGCAGCCCTCTGCATTTCATTGAACTCATTCACTAAAGAATTTCTGTTGACCACCATCAAAATTCAAAATTAAACCATTTATCACAAAAACACAAAAGTTATTTTTTGATAAAATAAATAATTCTTATATTGTGCATAAAAATATAGTTACATATTTCATAAAAGAGCTTGTCTACCTTGCTGCTTCCAAGGCAGCAATGGGGTCAGGCTGAGCGCCCTGTCAGAGAAGTCATTAGCATATATTAGCAGATAAACCTCAGCCCTTACTTCAGCAGACAAATCATCAAAGGTAATAATACCATGCAAGCAAGATTCACAACCATTGGTTTGAATGTGGCACAAATGCTAAAATTCTGCATATATAGTTACCCTCTGTTTCAGGAGATTAATTAATTGTAATAAATAGCAACACAGTATACAGTGCACACGGTTATAAATAAAAGGGTTGATCTGGTTCGTATGTGTGTTGGGGAAGATTTCTAGGTATCCCGGATTATGGATTATTTGTGGATTACACTAGTTGGGTTTTTTCTTGGTAGAAGTATGTTGATGTACAATCCCAACAAATAGATTCAAAAGGTTTCGGTTCTAGCCATTGGTTATGGTCCTTCCTTTAATATCCTTCCTAAAGGTTGGATGAGTTTCACTTTTCAATATGTAGCCAATGTTGAGACCAATATTATACGAGGTATATGGTTTTGGGGAACACCATATCTCTCCCTAATTTCATGGAATCCATTGTTCGATGCACGATCGAAGAATCCCTCATGGTCCCCATCTAGGTGAAATTTCGAGTGTTACCCTTGGAATTCTAGAAGGTATCATTCCTAGAGGAACTGGGTAATCTGCTTGGGAAAACAATAAAATTGGAGATCACTTTCTCTAATTCTTGTTACATATATGTCACTAGGGTCCTGGTGGATGTATATGTATATGGGAATCAATGGAAATAGAGATGGTCATTCTTGTGCATGTACCAATCTTAGATTACCAGAACATCCATTCCATTCCTATAGATCACATACTCAAGGAAATTTAACATTGAACTGCTCTTTGCCTTTTTTCAACAAGGTTTGAGAAAATAATGAATGCCCATATGTGGGTGATTATCAGCTGCCAGAAAAAGGTTGCATGCACCTGGATCTGCCTATTTCATTGGGTGTTGAGGAAATTCTAATTTTGGAAGATGGTGCAAAGGATGTATTGAAGAATATTGACCAACATTTGGTCGAAGATATACAAGAGAATACATTGGTAGTAGAAGGGACTTTGATCATGATTGAGGAGATTAAGGTTTCTCTGGGGATTATTAATACAAGCAAAGTGCAAGAGCAACTACAGAAATTAGAGGATGCAAAAACAATGCCAATGGTGGTTCCTCTCTTTTTTAAGTCTCATTTACATTCTCCTACTCCTACTATTGATTTTAGTGAGAATTTGCTTTGGCCTACTATAGTCAAATTATCACTTCAAAATAATTTGGGGAGAAAGGGGGGAAAACATCCTTTCAAAACCTCCATTACCATATTAGGGATAAATAAAAATCCAGTTACAATGAATTTAGGCTCCAACATTACATCAGGGAATGAGATGGGAACTAATTGTAATGGTTCCACTGACCTTATTGGTGTGAAAGAACAAAGGAGAGGGGGGCATAATGGATTAAGACCCTTCAGTGGGAAAATAAATCAAGGTCTACTTCTATCCAAGCCTTTGGGAACTGGAAATACAAAGGGTGTGATTCATGGGACAGTAGATCAGAAGTCATATATGTGTTAATCCTAGGAAAGAGCTACAATTGAAGTCTTACAAGGGAAAGAAGGTGTTTTGAAAGGGGTTCTTAGATAATTTCAACCCAAGTCTAGGGTTCTCTGGTTCTATTAATTTCATTAAATATTCGAGGGCTAGGAAGTCAAGCCAAGTGTCTTTCTCTATTCAAATTAGTAGAGAAATAACATCTAGATATCATTTTAATACAAGAAACTATGGGAGTTGGTGATAACCTGATTACTGAACTTAGGAAATTGTTAAAGCACTGGGACTTTTTTGTTATGGATTCTTAGGGGATCTATAGTGGTTTAATAACAGGTTGGAATACTCCCTTGATTAATTGCTTATATGTGTGTACATGCCTTTGTACAAATTTGTGGAGCAGAGGGATGGATAGAACACTACAAATCATTAACTTATACATCCGTTGATAAAAAAACAGTTTGGTTGCATGATCGATCACCTAGCTACATGGTTGTATTGGCCATTCGAGTATGTTGATTGATCATGGCAGGCCTAATAAACAGTAAACTTCCCCATAAAAGCTTTTGGGCTCATAATAAAAAGAAGAGTAGGGCAATGAGCCTAGAAAAGTTCAGTAACAAACATAATAGATAGAAGGATGTGTTTTAACACATTCAAACAGGTTGCAATGACATATTAAGACAAATGGAGAGTAAAACTAAATTTTCAATGACAAAAAACAGTTGATGCTTACCTTTTCCTGCTTTTGTTGCAATATTTGTTACCACAACCTCCAAGCTTGTTAAGCCCTATGTAGAAAGCACATACAATCCAAAATGTTAAGGAAATTTGTTTTTTCTGTCCTTATTCTATACTAAAACCATTTCATAATCTGAAGCAAAATAGAGAGATATACTTCCAAAAACAAAATAAGAGAGAATGACAAGTGTGACAAGAGAATGTACAGGGCAGGAATACTGAACTAATCAAAAATAGAGTACAAAAAACTGCCCTCGTGATATACTATTTGGCATGATTAAGTTGCATGCAGAGAAATTTATTGTAGCGAAAATTACCTAATGAGGAACTTCAAATATAAACACTTCATTCCAGTTTACTGCACCAACTACATGATTGTTTGTTTCTATCATCAATGGCCTAAGACATCTAGACCTTGCACTCTGAGGAAAAGGCTTTTGATCCTCTGATGCTTGTGTTGTGGTTACTAAATGGAGAGCACAAAAAAAAATTTGGCCATTGCCATCTTCAGTCAACATTAACTCCTGTGAAACAAAGCAAGAAGAAAACCCAGATTTGCACAATACCATCAAAAACAAATATTAACAATTATTCACCATAGGAAAACAAAGGATAAGAACATAATGAATCTCTTATACCCTTGCATCTAAAATATGAACAGCAACATAGTATCGAGAAGACTTTGTCTCTGTGACAGCGTTTAATCTGTCAGGAAATCTTGGAGGTGGAAGGTGCACATGAACATTACTGTCAGGCTTCAATAGCTTAATATCTTCAAAATTGTCTCTGTACTATCGGATATACAAATCACATCCAAGTCTATTTTCTATGACTAATTTCTCAGAATCATCAACTTCTAGAGCAGATGCATTCTGATTCAATACATGTTTGCCATATTCATTAATATCCTGTTTTTCGTTGGGAGGAGTCAAAAATCAATAGTATAAATTAGTGCAACTATATGAAAATCATATGAAACAGCTTCAAGAAAACACTTAGACATTAACTAACATGCCTGCTCGTAGCGTTCTCGATTCTTTTCATCAGGGTTTTTCCCCTCACCATTCTCCTCCCCTTTCTCTTATCAAACAATCAACAATCTATAATGCATATCAATGCACCCTAGGTAGTTGTACGGCATTATAAAGTCAGTGCATATCAAATGTATTTCAACCAAGAATAGGGTACTATGTGCTAAAATGAAAATCAGGAAGTGATGTGCAAGTAAATGGATGCCTGTGGTTAAATCCCACAAAATTAAACCAAAGGAAAAAATTTCTCACTTAGATGTCGATGTTGCTCATACTCAAAAAGAGTAATTGCACTATATCACTTATAAGAACCTATGCACTATATCTTGCAATGAAAGCCTAAAACCCTGAAATCATGCTCGTAATTGATCACAGGGATAATCTCTTATAAATTTTTCAAAGCAGAGACATAAAACAAATATTTTAATAATACAAATTACCAATATGCATAGCAGCAAAAATTAAGAAAACCATAATATGTTTGCATACAAAGAAATATTAATATAAAATACCTTTAATGCAGTTGTACACTGATAGATATCTCCATATAAATAATATTCCTTAATATGCACTCTTGTATTCAATACAGATTCTTGAGGGAACCCCCATGTGAATGTTCCACCCTACTTGTCATTGATTCCCAAATACCTTCTTGCTGAATGAACTTCAAAAAAAATCTGCAGGAATTCTGTGATGACTGCAAACAAGATGGTTCACCAAATTTTGGTCTCAGCATTTGCATCATGGTGATCACTGATTATTGTATCAGTTACAGGAAATATAAGCAATTACCTGTAAGACAAGGGACATAAAACATCAAACAATATGCACAAACTTGCAGTTTGATGAACCAGAAAAGTTTGAACAAAAGCCTCCTTAATATTTTATACCCTTACACACAGATAAATTTGCCATATTTGCAGGATATCAGATATCTAGTAACATCAAAATATACTTTCAAAGAAGATCCAGCTTAATTATGAAAATCCAGGTGGTTATATAGTGCTCATTTTCTGAAAATATTTTCTTAGTAAACTTCATAATTAATATGAAAATATAGGTGGTTATATAGTGCTCATTTTCTGAGTAAACTTTCTGGCACCACTGAACCAGGAAAGAGACAAAGATCAATAAAGTCCATGATGAAAGCAGTCACACTAGAGGAAGTTGAACCTAGAATACTTATCTGAGTATGGGCATGCACATTATAGCGGTAGCTTTAGAGTCCATTAGCTATGTTGCAAAGCTTCATAATGTTCATATCATTATTGTACAAACTTCTTAGTTAAATGAAATTCCAGTACTATATTTTTTCCCAAATATTTGTGTCAATCATGTGTGCTCCTATATGTAATTATTTCTGATTATCTAATTTAGCTTCATAAATTGTCTTGCCTAATTAGTTCATTGTGCCTGATTACCCTGTGGTAAGCATACCATTTCAATATGTTATGATTTATGTCAAGGTTGGTCTTTGTAATGGCACATGTTGCTTCCTATTTTTATATTGGACAAGCATCTCACTCTCAGTTGGTTTAGGGTCAAGATTTTGCACAGCAATGTCATCCTTCTTGTCCTTAAAATATCAATAGTAGATGACGTTGCA
>LPNX011164254.1:0-147523 GCA_001517045.1 Pseudotsuga menziesii
TCTGTTTTGGGAAATAGACTCTGTTCGGTTTGTTGTTTATGAGCCATCCCGGCTATATACCTCCCTTCGGATATGTAATGAATGGCTGTGCACAGCCTGCTAATACAACCCCCTTTTCTGTTTCTGTTAAAAAAAATAATTGATAAATTGATAATTACTTGGAAGCAGTGAAATATTACACATGTGTTGGGGCCCCGAAATTCGCAGGCGACAACAGTAAGGGATTCTCCCCAATCAACGTTCCCAACTAGTCCGTTGACTGTTTGGTATAGGGAATCCGTCCGGTTTACGGTCCGGCTACCGTAAGTCAAAGTAACAAAACAAAGGCTTTACCGGTTCCGGCCCGGTCCACCGTGAATTTGGTATTTTATGACTTAATGTATGATATGCAAGTGCCTAACTAATAGTGCAAAGTGCTAAAGATGCAAGGAACAGTCACAATGTGATGCGTGGGTTCTTACCTCTCGTCTTAAGGTTCACAAGCACCCAAAACACATACAACACAAAAAATAAACTAACTACCTAAACTATCCCTAGGGAGCAGAGTTATTATTCATTGGTGAGTAATACATTTTGTACGTGCATTATGAAGAGTTACAGATAGCTGATACTTCATTCAAGACACATGAACAATTAAAGATATTTAAACAACCAAATAGCCGATTATTTTATGAACAACATTTATTACTCACAGTGGAAGACATCCCAAAAGATACTGAAGAACATTCAACAAGAACATAGGTTCAGGAAGTTAAAAATACTCTCACAGTAAATGAAACACAACTGAAAACGAAATAGTTCCTCTTCAACATTATTCATTTAGTTGCATTGATACATTCCACATTTCTCTCTCTCCAGCAGGCAAAAGTTGCACTTTCTCACTGTAAAACGAAGTAGTTCCTCTTACAAGCAAAAGAGTTTACAAATTTTTCAGGGAAAAATCCCTTCATCAGTCCTATCTTTACAGTATTTAAACTACACCCCCCTTCGTTAGGGCTCCCCCAACGTCTGACTTTCCAGTCCCTCCAAACGTTTCAGCTTCCTCTTCTGGCCGTTTTGTCTTCCCAATTATTTTCTGTGAGCGTTCATCTCCTGATCAGTAACTGATAGGTCTTCCTAGTCTGTACCTCTGTCATTTTCTTGTTTTGTCGCTTTCTCCGCTTTGTCTTCCTTGTGACCCTGCCGGTTTCGATTTGACCAAGCTAAGCCTTCACTCCGGGTCGCTTCAATAGTCCATCAAATTCCTCCTGCAAACAATTACGGTGCATCATTCGTTGGAATGGGATTTTAAACATTAAAATTATCTGCTGGAACGGTCAATCCACAAGAAAATAGCCAGGTGCATCCGGACAGAGTCTCGATTAAGCCTTGGGCGGGAAGGTTATAAATCGACAATCAAAAAGCTTTGGCATCGGACGTGGAAAGACTTTCCTAGCCGCAACGACGGACAAGAGAAGGCTAAAGATACTCGACACAGGTGGGAAACGCTTAAATCGGAAGTCGGCACGGTTTGGACATCGGAAGTCGAATGGATTTCCTAGCCGCAACAGCGGAAGGCAAATAAAGATCAATGCGCGTCGGCAGTCGGAGAAATTTATACTTCGGACGCCAAACCACTTTGGCAGCCACAACAGCAGAAGGGAGAAGGATTGGAGCTTCCGATTCAACATAAAAAGACACCCGATTCAAGAAAACTTAAGGGATTTGAACAGTTAAGGATCAACAACAGCTAAAGTCGTTCTTCCTGCGAAATGGCGGCCTTAAAGGACAAAGATTTGACTTCTCCAAATTCACACCCTCGATCCAACATGAAAATCAAACACAAACGATCTCTGAAAACAAGCCGCAATCTAATATTCAAAACATCCAGGCTTAAAGCATGACTGAAGAAACATCAAGGATGGAACAAACTGAAGCGATATTTAGTTATGAGGAGGGGCCCAAAATTTAAGAGATTTGGGGAGAAAAGTTGCAGCAGCAACAACTGGCGATTAGCTGGTGAACCTAGATCTCTGGGCGATTAACCTTTGAGTGACAGACTGTTTAACAACATAAGCATCATATTGAATTCTTCCAGCAATATGGATTTCTCAAATGACTGAAGTGTGTACCCTTAATCATTGATGTCAGTCCAATTAGGGAGAGTGGAAACCAAAATCGTTAAGTCCAGATAACTATGCTGAGGCCAGAGGATGAGTTTCATTATTACCTTTGTCTTCAGGTGGCTAATAGCTTTGGACACCATAGGATTGTAGCATATGGTAAACAGAAATATTCATTTGTTCCTCATTCCCATGCCATTTTAACACTTTTTCTTGGGCTTTTGGACTTTTGTCCCTTTTCATATGAGTTTGCTTACATGCCTTTCTTATTGAATTTTAATTCAGGATCCTCTATCCCATAGTGTCCGTTTGTGTGAGTGGTGTACTTCAAGTTTAAGCTCACGGACAGAGAGGATCTTTCGGCAATTTAGTATTTATGATTCCGCGTCTGCCTTGATGTATGATGCTTTTCATAGGAGTTCCTTGATTCTTATTGACCTTTTGGCATTCGTTTCTTGGCATGGGATCATTTATATTTAATATACTGTTCACCTTGCTTCTTTCCATGGGTCCTCTGCTGTCATCCCCTAGACATTTTAAGTGTGACGTGGATGGAGCATCAACATAGTATTCCGGACTCTTGGAATCCGGTTTATTTCACAGGGGTTAAGCAGGACTTCAACGCACACAGAGTTGCTCGAGAAAACTGCTAAACTGGAAGAAGTTCTTTCATATAAACAACAACACACAGTTCGATACCAAAACGTTTATCAAACCCAGAAATTTCGGATGTTCCTCATGCAACCGCAGGTTTGCTCCCTTTATTGAAATCAACAAAACAAGCTAAAAAACATGACTCAAAAGACAGCCAAATAAATTATTTATATACAAGACAGAAGAAATCAAACAAACTTAGGAAAAATAAGGCTTGAGAACCAAACCATTTACTGGTAGGTTCTCCTCCCACCCCTGCAGATCTTGCAACTTGTAAGTAGAAGGACCAAGCTTGGCTGCAATCTAAAAAGGGCCTACCCACATCTGTTGGAATTTAGTATGCTTTCCTTTCTCATCATGGGCATGATCCCATTTGAGGACCAAGTCTCCCACTTCGAAGTCCTTTGTTCCAGCTTTATGCTTGTCAAACCATCTCTTAACTGACTCTTGTTGTTGCTTAAAGCATTCTTTAGCTTTAGACTTAGCCTCTTCTGGTTTCAGTAGATTATATATCCTTATCTGTAAAACTTCATCATCAGACCCTCTGGACTCTTGAGCTAGTATGGAAGATGGCAACATGATATTGGGAGGAAGGATGGCTTCTTTACCATAGACAAGGGTATATGGAGACACTCCAATTGCAGACTTGGGGGTAACTCTATCGGCCCAAAGGGCATTTGGTAATGCTGAGTGCCAACTCCTCTGGTTTTCTACCACAGTCTTCTTCAGAATTCTAATCAGATTTTTGTTAGAGGATTCAGCCAGGCCATTCCCTTGTGGATAGTAATTAGCAGAATAATGCAATTTTATTCCTTTATCATGAGCAAAAGCAGTTAATTTAATTGATGAAAAGTATTTAGGATTATCAAAAACTAACGAAATTGGAACTCCAAACCTGGTCATGATATGATCTTGCAGAAAGCTGATGACTTCGTCCTCATTTATCTTGCACAGCGGGATAGCTTCGACCCAGTGAGTGAAATAATCAGTAGCGGTCAGAATGTACTTGTGCTGCAGAGAGGAATTCGGTTTTATTTGTCCAATAATATCCATCCCCCATTGCTCGAATGGTTCCATGATCATCACAGGCTTTAGCGGTGTTGCTGCTTTAGGCTGTCTTCCACTACACCTTTGGCAAATATCACACTTCCTGACATGTGCGTGTGAGTCTCTAAAGAGCGTAGGCCAGTAGTAACCTACCCTGAGGATTTTGTGGGCTGTGGTATCCCCTGAATAATGTCCTCCAGC
Organism: Pseudotsuga menziesii; assembly: GCA_001517045.1. NCBI lineage: Eukaryota > Viridiplantae > Streptophyta > Pinopsida > Pinales > Pinaceae > Pseudotsuga > Pseudotsuga menziesii. Next base: position 4,005 of record LPNX011164254.1, read on the forward strand.
AGGACCGTCATGTAATTCTGACATTACTTTCTTTGCATCTTCTTTTTCTAAGCATATGAGGAGAACCCCGTCATAATTCTGTCTGAATAATACTCCTTCAACAAGTTGATAGGAGGCCGATTTAAGACGCAGCGCTCTTCTTTGCTTGGAATTCCAATGTTCTGGCAACATCCCTGACTGCAGGTAATGCACAAGGTGTCTATACCAAGACTCGGGAGCTGTAAACAAAGGACATACATCCATTACATGTAATTCGGCCTCATCCTCCCATGCTTGCTCTTCATTGTTCCCACTTTCGGTCATCAGCTTGCACAATCCTTGTCCTTTAACTATAGAGGCTGGTTTGAATTCAAGGTCGTATTCTTGAAGAGCTGTTACCCATTTGCCCCTCCTTTCTCCTAACTCTTTTTGTATGAGAAGGGATCTTACAGCTGGGTAGGGGACTATTACCTTGGTTCGATTTTTTAATATATAAGGCCTGAATTGCTTCACTGCCTTAAATACTGCGTAAGCTTGCTTATCAATGGCTGGGTAGTTTAATTCAACCCCTTGTATACCAGTACTCATAAAGGAGATTGGGAATTCATCCCCCCTTTCTTCCTTTTGGGTGAGCACAGCTGCCAGTGAATCATCGGATGCAAAAGTATATAAAATAAAGTCTTTATCGAAATCTGGACTTTTCAAGGACGGTGCATGTGCAACAGCAGTTTTAATTTTGCTGAAAGCATTCTTCTCAAGTTCAGTCCACTTGAATTGTGCATTTTGATTGACCATCTGCTGAAGCGGCTTAAAAGTCTGGGCGAAATCGGGCACAAACCTTCGTACGAAATTTATGGTTCCCATGAAGGATTGCATCCCCTTTTTATTATGGGGCAAGGGGATTTGTTCAATAGCCTTAATTCTTTCTGGATCAATGGAGATGCCTTGCTTTGAAACTATGTGGCCCAACAACTTTCCTCCGTGACAGCGAATACACACTTCTTAGGATTGAGTGAAATGTCGTACTTTCGACAACGTTCGAAAATTTTCCTTAAGTGAAATGCGTGCTCTTCTCTTTTCTTTGAGAATATTGTAATGTCGTCAAGGTATACTACAACACTTCATCCAATCAATCCGCGGAAAGCTATGTCCATAGCCCTCTGAAATGTAGCTCCAGCATTAATCAACCCAAAAGGCATTCTTCTATAGGCAAAGGTTCCCCATTTAGTTCTGAACGTTGTCTTTAATCTGTCTTCTTCGGCTACTAACACTTGATTGTAGCCAGAGAAACCATCTAATAATGAAAACAGTTCAGACCCTGAAACCATCTGTAGCAGCTGCTCCATGGGTGGCACAGGATAGTTATCTTTATCTGATGCACGGTTTAAGTTCCTAAAATCCACGCAGAGTCTGATTTCTCCAGAATTTTTCCTTACTGGCACCAGATTTGATACCCACTCAGAGTGTCTAACTTTGAAGATGATTCTTCGTCCAATAACTTCTTCACTTCACTTTGAATCAGTGGTTCCAATTTCGGATGCATTTTCCTCAAAGGTTGCTGATATGGCTTGACACCTGCTTTAATGGGGACGACATGCTTGATGATGCCGGTCTCATACGTTTTCAAATCTTCGTACGTCCATGCAAAAACATCTTTATATTGTTTAAATAGACTGATGAATTTGTCTCTTTCTGTTGGCGAACAGCATTTGCCGAGATTCACGAACTTAGGATTTGTTTCAGTTCCTAAATTAATCAACTCAGACTGCAGAGATGAGCTGTGGGTCTTCACGTTGGGTGGTCTTCTGAATTTTTCATTTAAATCGAACATTTTTTCCAACGTTCTGACTCCTTTAGGAATGAAATTATCGTATTTCATCTCAACCTGATGCTCTTCATCGTCTATGATCGCTCCTTTAAACACCTCATCATTCGTTAAACATTCTATGATCTGCTGGTCATTATCAAACACTCATAGGTTCGTAATCATATCAGGTACAGAGGGCCTGAAAAGCAGTTCGACAAAACATCAATTATTAGTGGGTACGAGTCTAGCGGCTGACGTGGCCAACAGATCAACAGCTGCGTTTTTAATTCTTGGAATTGAAATAATGTTAAATGCATTAAAATATTTCAGCAAATCCCATACCTCATTCTGGTAAGCCTTTAAGTGAGGAGAGATACAATGTATCTGATTCCGAATTTGTTTTACAATAATTTTAGAATCCCCAAAGACTTTTAGATTACTTACCTTTAATTCAATTGCCTTCTTTAGTCCTTGCACCAGTGCTTCGTACTCAGCAGTATTATTAGTACACTCAAACTCTAATCTACATGAAAGGAAATGTTTATTATTCTGTGGGTCAATCAGGACACAGCCAGCTCCTGACCCTTCTAATGTCTTAGAGCCATCGAAAAATAAAGTCCAAAAATCATTAACTACTGAAAATGAATCTATTCCTACTGCTAAGTCTACTATTTTACAGTCAATCTCATCAGCCTGTGAGAATCGAAGGAGATCAGGTTGGGTATCAGATGTGTTGCTGGCTTCTTCTGCTTGGTAATTACCTGGTTCCAACTCAACAAAATAGTTTCCCAAGACAGAATCCACAGGTTCATTCTTCTCTTCAAGTCGGGTAACATTGTACTTCATATGAGGCTCCCTCAAAATATTAATCTGGTTCGGACTTCCTTTGTATGGAAACCACAGATGTGACCAATCAGAAGCGAAATATCCATTAAGTTTGGCCGACCAATCTCTGTTCAGGATAAGGCCATACGCATCTGGTATATCAGCCACCACGATATTAATGACCTGGCATACTTTATCATTTGAAGCCAGACGGACTAGGACATCTTCCATCTCACCAATTACCTTCACTTCTGTCTTGTCCAACTGGACTACTCTCCACGGGGATGGCTTAGGCTGCCCATTGATTCTTTTACAGACAGATATCGGCATGACATTAACAGTTGCCCCTGAATCTACCAAGCAATTATGTACATTGTAGTTAAAGATTTCAAAAGTAAGGAGGAAAGGTGGATGCTTGTGCTTGGACTTACCTCCAATGCTGTTCTCTCCAATCTCTTCTTCTTCTTCTGGTTGATTGTTAGTGGGCGTCTTCTCATCTGACATTTCAAGGGCTCTCAACAGCCTTTCCTTTTGCTGCGGCACTTTGCACATCTCGAATAGTGGAACATTCGCCTTTATCTTCTTTAAATCCTCCACAATGTCATAATCCATCAGCTGCTCCGTGGGATGAGGCCTATCAGCATTCTCCTTACCTTCATTTGGCTTGGCCATTGTATCATTTTGTCTAGGAATTTGGCTGGCAATAGTGAATTCTGGAATTGTATCAACCAAAGATTTGTCTTGAAATCTCTTCTTAACATTTCTCTGCAGCCTCTTAATCTTTGGAAGTATAAGACTGTCTTCCTTAACCGTCCCTTGGCTCCTCGTGGCTACATTGGTTTCCACAACGTCTTTACACCCCTGGGTCTTTTCTTCTTCAGCATCAAATAGTGAGACAGAATTCCATAAAGCCATGGTTTCCTCTTCCTGCTCTTTAGTAGACGTAGAGGTAGAATTTTCCTTTCCTTCTTCGTTTCCCTCTTCTGTCAATCTAGAATCTAACAGTTGATTCATGACCAACGTCATCGAATTTATCCACTACGGACAATTCTTCTCAGAGTGTGGCTGTTGGTGGAATGTGCAAAAATTATCCAAGCCTACCTCTGTTAAATTCATAGATGCAGTGTTGTGCGGAGGAGGTTGAGACTGGTGGTTATCTTCTCTTTTCTTATAATATGGCTTATAAAACTTTTGTGGTTCCTTTTCTTTCTCCATATCTATGATTTTATTGGAAAGCTTCTGCATCATTTTGGCCATATTTTCCAAATCTGGAGACCTTTCTTCTTTAGGCTTAGTAAACAATAAGGCTTTTCTTCCTGTACCCTTTTCTCCAGATTGTTCTGGATAGTCTTCAATGCTCTCTCTTTCAACTTCCACCACTTCTGCTTCTTCATAGGTTTCTGTCAAAGTAGGCTTGGCCCTACCTTTGGCAAACATGGCCAAATCAGGGCCTAAAGCTGAAGTATAGTATTCAATAAGAACCTTGTCTGAAGGCTTATATGTTTCAGAGAAGTTCTTGAGATATGCTGCAAACCTTTGAGTAAAACTGTGCACTTTTTCTTTTCTTTCTTTCTTCAATGCGCACAGCCCTTTCATGAGAGCTGCATGAGTTTTCTGAGTTGCATACTTACTTCTGAAAATTCTTTCGAAGGTATCCCAATCAGGGATAGAATTAGCAGGCAATCCAAAGTACCATGACGCTGCAGCTCCTTTGAGGGTACGCGGCAAAAGTATACATACCACATCTTCGTGTTCTCCGGCCCTTAATCCTTCAATTGCCAGGTAAAAACTTTGTAGATGATCATCTACTAGTATTTTCTCATTTGGGTCGAACTTGGGCAACATCTTATCAAAGGCTTGAGGTAGGTCGTGTAATGGAGGTGTCAGGTTTAATGGTGATCTGGCTCTCCATGCAGGTGGTGGATTTGGTGGGTTAGGTGGTTGATTAGCATTAACTCCGGCCATGAGTCTGAGTGGGGAGTGAGGAGGTGAACCAACTGGAGTGTGAGCAGGAGAACTGTGAGGGGTTTCTGGGCCTTCTTGATTTAAAGGTAGCACAACTTCCTGTAAGGCTATTTCTACAAGCTCTTCCCAGTCTCCAACCAGCACTGAGCCTTCCGCTTCAGGACGCTCCTTCCTTTTATACTCTCTTCTGGGCAGTTCAGGGATGATTGGCAATCCTCCAATCTTCTTTACATATGCTCTGGTGTGTCTTCTCAGATCATTAACAATTTCGTTGTCAACAGAATATAGATGTTCTCTTTCTTCCGGAATTGGATTTTGAAACTTACTGCTTTCAGAACTGTTACCGGTGGAATATTCTCGGGCAAACGGGTTTCCTCGGCCAGCCATACACTGGCGGCCCTCCTTCTAGCGCCAATTCTGTTGGGGCCCCCAAATTCGTAGGCGACAACAGTAAGGGATTCTCCCCAATCAACGTTGCCAACTAGTTCGTTGACTGTTTGGTATAGGGAATCCGTCCGGTTTATGGTGCGGCTACCGTAAGTCAAAGTAACAAAACAAAGGCTTTACCAGTTGCGGCCCGGTCCACCGTGAATTTGGTATTTTTTGACTTAATGTATGATATGCAAGTGCCTAACTAACAATGCAGGGTACTAAAGATGCAAGGAACAGTCACAATGTGATGCGCAGGTTCTTACCTCTTGTCTTAAGGTTCACAAGCACCCAAAACACATACAACACAAAAAATTAAACTAACTACCTAAACTATCCCTAGGGAGCAGAGTTATTATTCATTGGTGAGTAATACATTTTGTACGTGCATTATGAAGAGTTACAGATAGCTGATACTTCATTCAAGACACATGAACAATTAAAGATATTTAAACAACCAGATAGCCGATTATTTTATGAACAACATTTATTACTCACAGTGGAATACATCCCAAAAGATACTGAAGAACATTCAACAAGAACATAGGTTCAAGAAGTTAAATACTCTCACAATAAATGAAACACAGCTAAAAACGAAATAGTTCCTCTTCAACATTATTCATTTAGTTACATTGATACATTCCACATTTCGCTCTCTCTAGCAGGCAAAAGTTGCACTTTCTCACTGTAAAACGAAGTAGTTCCTCTTACAAGCAAAAGAGTTTACAAATTTTTCAGGGAAAAATCCCTTCATCAGTCCTATCTTTACAGTATTTAAACTACACCCCCCTTCGTTAGGGCTCCCCCAACGTCTGACTTTCCAGTCCCTCCAAACGTTTCAGCTTCCTCTTCTTGCCGTTTTGTCTTCCCAATTATTTTCTATGAGCGTTCATCTCCTGATCAGTAACTGATAGGTCTTCCTAGTCTGTACCTCTGTCGTTTTCTTGTTTTGTCGCTTTCTCTGCTTTGTCTTCCTTGTGACCCTGTCGGTTTCGATTTGACCAAGCTAAGCCTTCACTCCGGGTCGCTTCAATAGTCCATCGAATTCCTCCTGCAAACAATTATGGTGCATCATTCATTGGAATGGGATTTTAAACATTAAAATTATCTGCTCGGAACGGTCAATCCACAAGAAAATAGCCAGGTGCATCCGGACAGAGTCTCGATTAAGCCTTGGGCAGGAAGGTTATAAATCGGCAATTGACAAGCTTTGGCATCGAACGTGGAAAGACTTTCCTAGCCGCAACGGCGGACAAGAGAAGGCTAAAGATACTCGACACTTATCCTCTGAAACCTAGAGTCATGGGAGGGTTTTGTTAAGCCATGCTCCCCAACTCGCGTCAAGACATTTTTTGGTTGTCGCTAGGGAAGTTGGGTCAATTTAGTCGATACTTTCACTTATAGGTTGATTTCAGATTAAGTCAATATAATTAACACTCTAGGATATTCCAACAGAGGAACATATAGGAAGTGGAAGTTGAAAGTAGGTTAGGAAGGAAGGATGATTTAGACTGGTAAGAATATTTCTTAGGATTTGATAAGCCACTTTAGTTTTGCACTTGGTCCCTTTTACTTGTAAATCATTGTTTAATTCATTAAGGGTAAATCTAAATAAAATGTTCAGTTAGTGTTGACGTATTATGACTTAGTTAGTAAGATTGTATAGTGTTGTGTTTACTGGACTATTGTCTTGCATGTGTGGTTATGATAATTAAGGAACTATGAATTACATGTTGTGATGTTTATCTTTAGTGCATGTACAATCTATGTGTACACTAGCCATGCATACATACCTTGCACACGTACACTAGTATTAGTTAATATATATTAGTGATTAAATTGTTATTATTGATAATGGTTGATGCATGATAGATGCAACAAGGGTTAAAATATCTTATTATAATCAATATTTCATTTGATTTTATATTAATTACATTTCATTTACATTTCCTTTGTATTATTACACTTCAGTTGCATTTGTATCAATTACAAATCATTGCATTTCATTTATTTCAAGTAATTCTCTTTTTTTTTCAACATGAAAAAAACTATACTTTGTCAATCAAAAGTATAAAAACTTGACAATATATTACAACCAACAAAGTTTTCCTTTCCTAGAACAAAAAAAAAAAATTGACATCATCTATACCCAATCTCCAATTAGAAACAAAAGTGTTGAATACTACATGTCCCTGCCAATATTTAACCATAGAGCTATCTAATATATCACAGCAGAAAACAAAAAACCGCTCTCTTGTATAGAGAGTTTATAAAGATTAGTACATTCATCATATAGGAAAAAGCTGCTAAAATATAGTTATTCTAGAGCTAATTATGATGTAACAACAATATTTCATCTACCAGAAACAAAAATTGAACCCTCTGAAATTAAATTTGAACCACACATCTAAAAGTAGTGAAAAATGCCTTTAGTAACAACAAATGACTGCTTGGATAAAATATCAGCTTCCATATTGAACTTTGGTTAAATGTGTTGAAAAGGTATCCCTTCAAATTATGTCTGGAGCCTCATAATTTTATCCTTCTAGCCTTCAAGAACTGCCACTTGTAACTAAACTTTTTGGAAATCCCTATCAATGATGAATTTTGAATCTCTAGCTACCTATAAGTGGACAATATTTTTAGACTGAGCAAAATATAGGAGACCCTATAACACAAGTAATTCACCATGGGTATTTGTTCCCCATGATCGGATTTTTAATCATTTTCTAATAAATTAGAGAAACAATTAACAAGTATGCATTAATTGTCAACCCAGGGTTCATTGAGAACTTGCACGTTACTGTGCACTATATGTGCAAACCAAAATCTCCTCTTACACTGTTTTTTCTACTTTGAAGTTGTAGTTAAATAACCTTACTTAAAAACAATGGTATGAACCGTTCCATAGTCTTGGCAAGGAATTATCCAACTAAACAACTATCGAAACTAAGTTGCAAGGAAAGTAAATCACACGGAAAAAAAGTAAATCACACGACATGAAAGTAAATGATAAAACTAAATTCACACTTTGTTTGAAAGTAAATTCTAAAACTAAGTTCACACTTTGCGAGAAAATTAATTCTAAAACTAATTCACACTTTATAGGAAATAAATCCTAAACTAAATCACGCAATGCAAAAAAAGTAAATTCTAAAACTAAGTCACACTTGACAGAAAGGTAAATTGCAGAAATAAAATCTAAAAGCTATCCTTGCCAAATACAAGTTACTGCTTATAATCCAAATAAGTGAATATGGTCATTGCATTAAGCTAAGTGATTATAAAATAAACATTTAAAGCTCTATCTATGCGTTGAAATCAAATTACAGAAATAAACATCACACATCAACTGTTAGTTTTTCAACATCAAGCTAGCATATTATTAGGATCCTTAACTAAGAGAACAATAAGCATAACAATCAAACACAAGAGACAATGAACACAGTGTTTTTCCTCGAGGAAACCATAAATGGAGAAAACCCCCCAAATTCCTTAGAGATAGAATCAACACCAAAGTGAAACCCAAAAACAGTAAGACAATCTCCCGACAACAGTAAGCTCTTTCCTCTAGGCCCAGTGTCTTTCTCTTCCTCAGCTATGCGCTACACTTGAGTGTGTATGAGTTGTGTGTTAAATAGAGAGTCCAGCTCTCTATTTATACTAATCTCGACATGACTAAAACCCTACTAGGGCCAACTTCACTAGGTGAGTCTAATAACCCTAGTGCCCCGGAACTGCAGGGACTTTAACCCTTAGACAATAGGAGGGTTACCCATAATGACTTGACATGACTTGTTTACATTATAGATTCTCCTGATAGGAACATTGGGGCATGACATGACACAAGAACATCCCGAAATAAACATCGGGTTACAATAGATAAGAAATACAAGTGAATACATTCCGAAGTTACAATTACATCAACACTCCCTCTTAACTAGGAAGGTATTCTCTCGACACAATTTTCATCACTGGTCTTCTTCTCTGGATCTTCTTGTCATTTGCATTCTTCAAGTCTTCTTTGTCTTCAACTCATCTTCATCTCTGGATCTGGATCGTCACTCGATCTAGATCATCATCACTGGATCTGGATCATCACTGGATCTGGATCATCATCATTGGATCTAGATCATCACTCGATTTGGATCATCATCACTGGATCTGGATCATCACTCAATCTGGATCATCTCTGGAGCATCATCTCTGGATCTGGATCATCTCTGCTGGATCATCAATACTGAATCTTCACAGGTGCTATCTCATGATTCTTCTTGTCACAGGAAGTTCTACAGAGCTAGCCCTTTTTCATTCTGGATGTAGGCCTAGCCAACATGTATGTCTTCTCCCAGCACTTACATCTGATCATGTAGGAACTAATCCTATAATCATATCAGAAAGGAAACACCCAAAACTCACATTTGACCATGTGGTAACATAGCCCACAACCCTGTCAGAAAGGTCTAGCACTTACATCTGATCAACCAATGATCGAAGAAAGGCCCAGCACTTACACTTGGCCATGCAAGGAACCAATCCTCCATTCCAAAAGGCTCCTGCACTTACATCTGATCAACCAATGATCGAAGAAAGGCACTGCACTTACATCTAATCAACCAATGATCGAAGAAAGGCACAACACTTATATCTGATCAATACATGATTGAAGAAAGGCTCAGCATTTATATCTGATCAAAACATGATCGAAGAAAGGCTCTGCACTTACATTCGACACATACAACGAACCAATCCATCTGCATGTTCAAAAAGGCGTGCACTCACATATGATCCTGTAAGAACCAATCCTACCGTCATATCAGAATGGCCCCCAGTCCTAGACTGAGCTACTTGGTAACTGACTAGGAGCCTCCATTCTCTAGGAGAATGGAAGTTTCCCTTACATCTTTCCTACTCGACAGAATGGCCAACACTCACATCTGACATGGAAGGAACCAATCCTCTCACCATGACAGAATGGCTCAGCCCTTATATCTGACCTACTCATCAGAATGGCTATGGATCTCAACACTCATATCTGACATGGAAGGAACCAATCCTCTCACCATGATAGAATGGCTCAGCCCTTACATCTGACCATGGAAGGAACCAATCCTCTCACCATGTCAGAATGGTTATGGGACTCATCACTTTCCCTTGGAGGAAACCTCTATCTGGATAACACCAAGATTCTCCCAGAAGTACTCGAACTTCACCCTAGCCAATGGCTTCATCAATACATCAGCTATCAGTTCCTCCGTCGCAACATACTGGAACTTCACTACTCCCTTTTGCACCATATCCCTGATATAGTGATATTTGATCTTGATATGCTTCGACTTGTCATGGAACACTGGATTCTATAACAACTTTACGCAACTCTGGTTGTCACAATGTATACAAGTAGCATCCATCTGGAGATCAAATAAATCAGACAGTAGCTTCTGTAGCCATACTACCTCACAACTAGCTGAACAAGCTGCGACATACTCTGCTTCAGCTGTACTCAGTGCCACACATGATTGCTTCTTGCTAAACCAAGAGATCACACCTGATCCCATACTAAAGCAACAACCTGAAGTGCATTTCCTATCGATGGCACTGCCTGCCCAATCTGAATCAACATAACCCTCCAGGTTAATCTTTTGACTCGCCTTGTACTTGAGCCCATAATCAATTGTATGCCTCAGGTACCCAGAATGCGATTTGCAGCAATCAAGTGAACATATCTTAGATCTGTCAAGAACTGGCTCAAGGTGTTCACAACAAAGCAAATGTCTGGTCTCGTGTTTGTCAGGTACATCAAGGACCCAATCATCTGACGATACATCGTGGCATCAACCGTCTCTGATGAAGCATTACTCAATAGATTCAAGTTCGATGCCATAAGTGTGGCCATAGCCTTGCAGTCCATCACCCCAAACCTCTTCAGGATCTCTACTGCATACTTCCCTTGTCCAAGGGAGATTCCATCTACATTCTGCCACACCTCCATACCTAGAAAATAATGCATCATACCCAAGTCCTTCATTTCAAACTCGACAGCAAGCTTTCTCTTCGTATCAACAATCAACCCATCCATACCTGTTACAAATAGATCATCTACATATAGTAGAAGCATCACTGGGTTGCCATCTTCAACCTTGTAGTAAAGGTTGGAATCTGCTTTACTCTTGGTAAAGCCCAAACTGGATAGAAAGCTGTCAATTCTGCTGTACCATGTCCTGGGTGCCTGTTTCAAACCGTACAGGGCTTTCTTCAATCTGCACACATGAGACTCTCTGTCATGTGTCTCAAAGTCGAGTGACTGTTCTACATGCACTTCCTCTTCCACTACACCATTCAAGAAAGCAGTCTTGACATCCATTTGGTGTATCTTCCATTTCATTACTATAGCCAATGCAAGTACTGTTCTGATGGAAGTGTATCTGGCCACAGGAGCAAAGGTTTCTTCATAATCTATTCCTTCCTTCTATGAGAAGCCACGAGCCACAAATCTTGCCTTATATTTTTCAATGCTACTGTCTGCAGCATGCTTGATCTTGTAGATCCATTTGGAAGTTACAACTGACTTCCCTTCTGGTCTTGGGACAACATCCCAAACATCATTCTTCATGATCGATTGATACTCTTCGATCATAGCATCCTTCCATTCTTTTCATTCTGCCGCTTCTTCATAGTTGGAAGGTTCTTTATTGATAACATCACATAGTAAAGCTACATATCCGAAACAAGATCTGGTTCTCTTTCTTTCTTTGTGATTCTCTTCTGGAGCCCCATATCTTTCCGCACCTTGGATAATTTCTCGTACCCAAGCAGGTTTCCTCTTGTGAGGATTCTTCTCCTGAGGTGGATCTACAGGTCTTTGTGGTTCTTCAAATTCTCGATCTTCTTCTTGAATTTCTTCATTCATGGTTGTATCATGAATTCTGGGTGCTTCTGCTTCTTCAGCAGGTCTCTTTCTAGATTTGTTGTAAGCCGTGTCTTCATCAAATGTTACATCCCTGCTGATGTCGATTTTCTTGTATCCTGGGAAGTATACTCTGTAAGCCTTCGAGCTTTTAGAGTATCCCACAAATATACCCTTCTTTCCTGAAGGATCTAGTTTTGTTCTCTTTTCTTTTGGTATGTGTATGTACACTGGACAGCCGAATATTCTGAGATGGCTGACTTCTGGTTTCTTGCCAGAGAAGACTTCTTTAGGAGTCTTGTTCTTGAGTACTCTGTATGGAGTATGGTTTTGTACATACACCGCTGTTCTAGCTGCTTCTGCCCATAGATGCATAGGAAGATATTGATCATGAAGCATTGCTCTTGCAGCTTCCATGATGGTTCTATTCTTCCTTTCTGCAACCCCATTCTGTTGTGGATTGTAAGGAGTGGACAACTCCCTCTTAATACCTGATTCTTTGCATAAGTCTTTGAATTCATTTGATGTGAATTCTCCACCATTATCTGATCGAAAGGTCTTGATCTTCTTTTATGTGTGGTTCTCGATCAAGGCTTTGAATTCCTTGAACTTGCTAAAAACTTCATCTTTGTTCTTCATGAAGTAAATCCATGTATTCCTAGAAAAATCATCAATGAAAGAAACATAGTATACATACCCGCTTAGTGAGCTTGATGACATTGGTCCGCATACATCAGAGTGGATGATTTCCAAGATTCCTTTTGCCTTGCTCTTGCTACCTGGAAATGTCTTCTTTGTATTCTTTCCTTTTCAACATCCTTTGCAGACCCCTTCATGTTTTGCTTGAATTTCTGGAAGACCTTCAACAGCGTTGCTTGCAAGTGGTAGTGCTCTATAATGCACATGTGCAAGCCTTCCGTGCCAAAGTTCATTTGGCTCTACTGTGTCATGGACCATAGCTTGTTCTGGATGGCCCTTCAACTTGTATAAGCCTCCTTCTTGTTCTCCAATCACTATTGCATCATCAATAGTCTTTCCTCTTGGCATTCTTCCCACAGTCTACTGAACTTGACCAACTTCTTTCTAGCACAGATTCCTTGGATGAAAGAATCCCATGACCTAGGGAGGCCATTCAATGTTGTCATCACAATTTCTGCATTCTCCACTTCTTCATCTACAGCTTCTAGTTGTTCTTTGATCTAGGAGACCCTTGTGAAGTATGACTAGATGGTCTCCTCATTCTGGATCTTGACATTCTTCAATTGGTTCCTTAGAGTCATATTCTGATTGATGTTCTTCCCTTCAAACAATTTGGTTAGGGCATCAAACATTGCTTTAGGTGTCTTGAGAGAGGACACTTGTGGAATGAGGCGATCCTTGATAGAATCAGCAATTATCCTCTTTGCCATAACCAACTTCTTCTTATGTAAGACCTTGGCCTCATCTCCCTCTGGAACTGGAACCTCCTCCTGGATATAGGAGTCCAACTCATTTTCTTCCAGGACCAGGGAGATCCTATACTTCCAAGCTCAGAAGTTATCATCTCCCTCAAGATTTTCATCAAGCTTGGTATGATGAGACATCTTAACTGAGAACCTCAAATGGAAATACAAAAGATTTAGATCTTACTAGGTCAAGATGTCGGATCTGGATTTGAAGCTAAAATCCTGTAGTACTGGTTCAGGAGCAGATTAGGGTTTTGCTTTTCTGGAGTTTTGTCCAACCAAATGCTTTGAAATTGATCCCTAACTTCGATTTTGGGGAGGAGATGAATTTAGGCCTGGGCTCACTGAAAAAATCCTCTTCTCTGAAAAGCCCTAATTTCCGGTAGTAGTGTCGAGTCCAAAACTGCAAAACCTCAGAATTGGATTCTGCTTCGACAGAAAGATGCACCCTAGGAAGGAGAGTTATTCCACCTTACTTTTGCTGAAAATCTGTGGAGAGAGATCCACAAAATAGGAAGCCCTAGTTCCCGCAGCTGCATAATGTCTTCTTCTCAGGTTAGCTCTGATACCATATTAGTTTTTCAACATTAAGCTAGCATATTTTTAGGATCTTTAACTGAGAGAACAACAAGCACATCAATCAAACACAAGAGACAATGAACACAGTGTTTTTCCTCGGGGAAACCATAAATGGAGAAAACCTCGCAACTTCCTCAGAGATAGAATCAGCACCAAAGTGAAACCCAAAAATAGTAAGACAATCTCCTGACAGCAGTAAGCTCTTTCCTCTAGCCCCAGTGTCTTTCTCTTCCTCAACTATGCGCTACACTTGAGTGTGTATGAGTTGTGCGTTAAATAGAGAGTCCAACTCTCTATTTATACTAATCCCGACATGACTAAAACCCTACTAGGGCTGACTTCACTAGGTGAGTCATGATAACCCTAGTGCCCCAAAATTGCGGGGACTTTAACCCTTAGACAATAGGAGGGTTACCCACAATGACTTGAAATGACTTGTTTACATTATAGATTCTCCCGATAGGAACATCGGGGCATGACATGACACAAGAACATCCCGAAATGAAAATTGGGTTACAATAGATGAGAAATACAAGTGAATACATTCTAAAGTTACAATTACATCAACATCAAATATATCAACATAAAATAAATAAAATCATATTTCAAAAGAAACTAAGATATATATTGAATCGATGAAAATATAGCTTTAGTCCATCATTATCTCTACTAATTCTCTAAGGGTCCTCCCATAGAATGAAGGAGCTCTTATTTATACATGAGTTCTCCATAACAAATAATAAACGAGGATCCAAAATATCCTCAACAAATTCCTAAAAAATTGGATCTCAAAACTAATTCAAAACTATCCCAAGATCTTTGTTAACTAAATGCTATTAAGAATACCTTTGGAGTCAAATTCGAATTTAGGGAGAGGGGCTATAATAAAATAGTCAAAACACATCCCAAATGTCTCCTAACAACTTTTGACTTCTTAGGTCCATCATATATTTGATAGAGATCTTCAAATATTTGTGGATAGGCCAAATATGCACTTATATCCACCTCCATTTACCAACTTTAATTTACATCATGATTTGAGAGATATAATAATAATAGAAATAATAGATTTATAAAAATCCATTACTCCTAATGAATATTTTTCTCCAAAGTTGGTGTTGAAGGTAAAATTGAATTATTGACTTTCTATATCTTTTGTAGGAGTTTTCGCAGCTGGTTGGTTCTGTAGAGGTTCCACAACTAGTACGTTCTGTAGAGGTTCTATAGCTTCCTGTAGAGTTTTTGTAGCCGTCTATAAAGTTTTAGTAGTTTCCTGTAGAGTTTCTGTAGATTTCTACAACTTCCTGTAGAGTTTTCGTAGCTGCCTGTATAGTTTCTGCAACTACTACATAACTCCCTCGAATATCTAATAGCTACTTCCAAGAGATTATTTAATATTCAAATCAAATACATAGTACACGAAGCCCCTCAATGTTAGTAAAAAATCAAATTAAATACTAAGATATGTGATGGAAAAATTACTTAAACATAAAAACCCGCATATGAGCATAAGAAGGGATGAGTGCATAGATATGGATAAGCAAAAGGGATTCTAGATAAGGTGAAATGATGATTAAAAGATGTTGAGTCCAAGTCCTGTCACCCCTTCCATGGTTTATGTTGAAAACACAGTTGTCATTGATGTCAAAACAATCTTTTACCCCACAAAGGCAACTCAAATGGAAAGGTAAGTTACATAATTAGATATCATATTCCGAGTCCTTTTTGGTGATAGGTGGCATGTTTTTCTAACACCAAGTGGTTGAGAATAAATGAATGTTTCTTTATGTCTAGTAAAAGTGCCCAGTTGACTGCCAAAATCGGATTAAAATGTGTGTAATCAACCCCACTTCACCAAGCCTAAAACATATAAATAAGGCACTCGCCTCACTTATTCAAGAATCATTCTTTTGGTAGATCATTCATGGGGAATAAGGTCCGAAACATACCAAGAAAGAGTATGTGGAGCAAGTTAGGGAAGTTAAGGAGCATATTTTTGCTCTTGGGGGTTTTGTTTGGATTTGTATGCAAGTCTTAAGCAACTAAAAGAGGTTGTGGATTGTGGACTAGACCATGAACTAAAAATAAAGCTAATTAGGGCTAAGTCATGACCATATTTAGGGCTATAGCAACAATAGAATCATGGCATACTCAGTATGATAACGACAACAAATTCAGGGCATATTCAAGGCTATAACATGGTACAAAGAGTATGTACGAGAGAAGAACATGTCCATAATTGTTTAAGGGAAGATGAAACACGTTAATAAAATACAATGAAGTTTTTGGGATTGGTGCATACAAATTTACTGACTTGGTGCTCAATTTTGGGAATTTGTGCTCCTTGTAGATTAGTTCCTGTAGAATTGTAAGTTGGTGCTTACTTTGTAAATCATAGGTTGGCGCTTACATTTTTTGCTAAGTAAATATTTTTTGGTTTTCTCCTGCCAGGGTTTCCATAAATTTTTTGGTGTTGTTTGATATGATATTTAAATGCATGTGTTGATTTGAAAGTTGAACTGTTAAAAGTGATTAGCTTATATTGATTCACACCCCCCCCATCTCAGTATAAAAACTATTTCAACAATTGGTATAAGAGAAAGTTCCTTCAAGAACAAGTAACCACTGGAAGTGAGATCCCAGAAAACACACATGGCTAGCCAAGAGTGCTTCTCATCAAACATGGCTCCATTGTTCGACGAAACAAACTATGCATTTTGGAGTAAGAGAATGAATACCTACTGAATGGCCCTTGGTTTTGACATTTGGAAAACTATGGTGAATGGTTATAAATCTACAACGAGTCCACCAACATATCAAGCTATAAAGAAGGGCAACATAGAATGTGAAGGAAATGAATGCCATTTTGAATGGTCTACTAGAAACCGAATTAACCAAAGTAATGCATTGTGAATAAGCCAAAGAGACATGGGATAAGCTTTGAAATTTCTATAAAGGAGAGGACAAAGTTCAAACGGAAAAATTTCAGACATGCAAAAGTCAATTCAAAATCCTGAGAATTAAGGATGAACAAGACATTACTGCCTAATTCCTTCGAGTAGATGAAGTTGTTAATACCCTCAAGGGACTTGGTGAAATAGTCGAAAAGTCAACAATTGTGGAAACAATGCTAAGATATCTTTCCTTTCGATTTGATGCCAAGTTTTCTACCATGGAAGGAATGAAGGACCTATAAAAACTCATAGTGGATTATGAATCTGATACAAAGATGGCACAAATCATTAGAAATCTAAAAAGAGGATCCAACAAATACAAAGGAAAGTTACCTTTCATATGTTTTCAACATGATAAGATAGGCCATTTCATTGGTAAGTGTTCACAAAGGGAAATAATGATGACAAGGAAGAACCCATAAGAAAATTCAAAAAAGGAAAATATCTAAAGAAAAAAAGTTTTTACTCAGAGGATAATATCCCCTTCGAAGAAGATGAATATATCTTTGATGACGATAGAGGGGAAATATTGATCATGCCCATGAATGTAGAATCCCAGATAGACCGAAAATAATAATAAAAGGATTAGTTTGAACCAAAATAAGAGAATCTTGATGGTGTATGTTGGTGCTTCTTCTCTCTTTGACCCAGGTTTGGATCTTCTGTCACATGCAACAAATCCCAAGATATTGACCCGACAGATCAAGGCTCAGTTGGTAGCACCTGCGATGCAGATGCAGTCTCACCCGAGATATATCTTATGGGTGGGGGTTTCTTCTCCGTTGGCACTTTACCAACTCACTCGACCGAATTTAGTGGGTGTATTACTTAACCTTACCCTGTGCATATAAGACACTACTTAACTTATCTGTCACATCGATTATAACAACAATGTATGATGAACACACAGGTTATCTATCAATAGTGCGAGTCATACATAAGGAAACTCATTCATAATCAAGGACATAAACACTTAATCACAATATACATTGATGTACAATCATATACATTCACATGCATCCATGCGACATAAACACATCCATTATCTACTCAATGATACAATCTTTAACATGGAAAACCATTCGGGAAAAAACACAAAGGTACTTTTCATCTGGCATGATAAATATATGGCACCTTCGGTCTGCACACTAAGATGCTGACTCTGTTCTAGATCTTCTTCTCTTATCTATACAGACTTCTCTCTCCTCTCATGCTCTCTGGTATTCTGTCGCTCAATATTCTCCTACTTGACTTTACTGTTGATACACACACAACCTGGATCAACTACTCTTCTCTATACTTTTGTGCACTCAGCTGCAGACTACTCAAATCTTCCTACAGATACACAACCTACTGACTGTCTAAGTAAATAAACAAGCAAGTAAGCAACTAAACAATGAAAACAAGTAAGTAACCCACACACAACCCAAGTTCTTCATTCTTATAGAGTCTTACATGTCGCTATCAACCGACTTCATACAGGTAGCCAATAGGTTGTCATTCCTATTCTAGAGACATTTGTCAGTAGGAAACAATGACCCAAATTACAAAGATGTTTTTATTCCTTATAGTACATGTGACTTCCAACAATTCTAACCGATCTCGTACCCACGATCTTCCTTGACTTGTCATTTTCATTCGTTGCACAGCTGCATGCCTTCTCTAGCATGGTTCCTTCCATCGCGACTAATCTCGTCGCATCCTTTCCTTCTGTCGTGGCTTCCTCTGCGATTACTTCTTACCTTAGCTCTTTCTTCCTTATCTTCTTCTGCTCTTCTTTCTCTACTTCTATCATAGATCCTTTTCCTTCTTGCGACTGAACTATTTACCTTATTGGGCATAATTCTAACTACATTTTGCCTATCTTTTCCTACGTCCAAAATTCCCCCAACACTCACCTGTGGCTCATCTCGAGCCAAGCTATGTTATTCTTTAAATTATGCATTTGTGATGAATTTACCTTGAAAATATTGGAATACTTTCAGTATCTCTTTCGTCTCTCGTCGCACATCTTCTTCTTCCTTCTGCAAGTTTTCCACAAGGTCGGAACTGAGTTGTTTCGACGTTACGAGCCCTGTAGCCTCTGTTGCTCGTCGCATCCTCTAATGCACATGTTGAATAATTTCCTATAATCCTTTCTGCTTTGGCCTACATCTTTGTAACTTTATCTGTCCTTTGTTGTTGTTGCGTGAATAACACCGTAACTTGCTGTTGCAGCTTCTTCATTTTGGTTGCCTTAGCCATTTTGTCTGCTAAGGGTAACTTTTCATCTCATTCTTCAGTTGAGTTTCTCCTATCTCAGTTGTGCGCAGCTCCTGTGTGACTTTCTCTAGTTCGACATCGTCGATTAAGGATTCCCAAGTCTGGGAGACTTGGTCAATAGCCTTGGCGCATAATGACTCTGCTTCTTCGATCTTCTTCGCAGCCTCTGCCGCTAATTTTCTTCTTTATTCTATTTTCAAAAGTTATTTCTTTGGAGCGGTAGGACCAACTAGGGGGGACAATTCATCGACATCACTAATTATATCATGGGATTTCCTGAAAGCTGAAGATGAAATACCAGGTGCTTTTCTGGGCATTCTTTTCTTTGAATTCTTCCTCCCCACAAGAAGATAATTTTCATCATCCCACCTTCGTCGTCGATGAAATCCTCCATCTCATCTTCTTCCCTTAAGCAAATATCGCCAACTATATCTTGAGCTTCTTGTATGGTTGATGGCGATGTTGCAGGCTTGTGTCTCTGTTTGTCGTTATCCAAACTCTAGTTCGGATCGATGGGTTTTACCAATGGATACTATGCATTCTGGTGAATCCTTTTGCAAGTCTATCAGACGGTCTAGGTGGAATGTCATATGGTAGTCAAATTTCGACCGCTGCTTCTTTGTACTTCGTTGATAGTGCTGAGACATCTTTGCTCTTGTGAGAAGCATAACAATTCTTCATTGACGAACCATGTGGGTTGCGTCGTAACCTTACTTCAAGGATGACTGGAACTTACTCAATTTCCAATCCAATCCCTGCCAGTAGTGGAACATATTCAACTGTGTTTTCCATAATGAGTGTGGCTAACACAGTTCAATTGCGAAGTTTATGACTACACAGGAACTGGGAGTCAAAATTGCCATACTCTGTGAACAAAGAACTTACTTCAGCCCTGAGAGTTAAAGAGAGAAATTCCTCATTCAAGCGTAGAATAATGAACTAAAGGTGAAGGGTGAATGCTAATAATATCAACTCATTCGATCACTCAGACCTTCACACACATAGACATTGAGTGGAACGGTGACAACATGATCTGTCGCGTGGGACACCTGTTCGAATCATCATATGGAAACCACTATGTATCCTGCCACTTTCCCTTGTGACGTCATTTTCATTATTATGCAATGATGATGGAAGTGACTTAAAAGTATGCTTCCAAAATATTTCAGGATTTTCAAATTAATGATGGAGAGCTGTCTCAATGATGGTCAGCTGTCACTTCTATGATTCTAGTATTTATTGCGCCAGCGTCGCACTTCTTGCGCCCTGTAGTTTTTCTGTGACAGAGTTCCTTTGGTGCGACAGAATAAGTGTCTTCACCCTCATTTTCTATCTGTGACAAACTCAGGGTCTGTGACACTTTTCTTCTTACTACGAAAAACTATCAGTCTGCGACAGGCTTTGCTTTCGCTACAGTGAATTTCCTGCAGTTTAAAAAAAACTTTATATCTTTCTTCTTTCTTTTCTCTCTTTTTCTCTCTCTTTCTTTCTCTTTTCTCTTTTTATTTTTTATTTTTATGCTACCAAGTTGTGGCTGTCGTGATATGGATTCTGTTGAGTTCCATTTATCAGTTCTCTGACTGGTGTTCCATGTAGCTTTTGTAACTGCACTGCACCTCCATTAATGATATGAATTATGAGGTATGGTCTAAGCCAATGTGTCTTTAACTTACCAGGATGCTTGAAGAATTTGTTGTCATACATAAGAACAAGTCCTTCGACCTGAAATTGTTTGTTCTTAATGTGTCGATCATGCCATACCTTTTGTGTTTCTTTTTTAACATTTTGGTGACACCCTACGACAAAACATTCTTTTTCCATCTGCATAAGTTGCGACAATCTCTCCTCGACAACATCAACATCTATTATCTCTATGATCACGGTGATTCTCAGACTCAGTACAATATACTCCATGGGCGTTACAACTTCTTGTCCATACACCAAGCAAAATGGAGTGGGGCTTGTCATTTTTTTACAAGTCATGCGATATGCCCATAATACTGCAATTTTTTTTTGATCCCAGTCATCTCTGAAAATTTTGTAGGGAACATATCCCGGAACTCATGCAATAAGTCATTGATCTTTCATACAGTCTCATCATCCTAATAATCTCTGATATTGGTGAACTTTGGGTTTTGTGGTGAGCTAATATTAACTTTCTTAATTTTGAGTGGACTCAAGAATTGGTCACTATAAATACGAAATCCTTCCACACCACCCATACCTTCATATCTAGAATATTTATGTTGAGCAGCTCATCATCATCAGGCTCTCCTGTCATGTTGTAGCATTCCATCCAATGGTGGATTGTTGCACTATTCTGGTTGAAATTTGTTGTCATGATAGGGATATCTTCGAATATCTTTGGTTTCATCACTTGTAATGCAACATCAATGGAAGTGTGGTCATCTAAGAACTCAAATGTATGCGTGAAGCTAGTAGCTAACTCCTCTCATTCAAGAGTTCCTCGTTGTAACTCAACTGATGTATACCAATTCCTTGGTATCATGTCCAGTGTATGTATGAAGTGATGAACCCACTCTTGTCGTGGATATGCCTGCCATGTCGTGTGACAATACTCAATATGCTCGATAGGATCTGTGAGTCCTGTGTACTTGCAACCAGTATAACTGATCTTTGCTCCAAATATGATCTCTTATAGTCTTCTACATTATGACCATTTGAAGATAGATTGTTTATGTGTACCCCACCATCTGGAAGGTGTAGCTTTCAGCACAAAGTTCAAGGAAGACAATCACTATGATTTTGTAACCTCCGCTTCAAACTCTATTAGAAAATGCGCAAGGTTAGGTAGACCTTCATATGTAGGTAGGTAACTTGCCTCAAATCCTACCTGTTGCACACATATTGTGATTCTTGTGCATTTCCTCATAGATACTTCATGCATCCAATTTTGCCAATTTTCTAATTCTTCACCTGAATCAGATGTACAAGAGTTAACACTCTGCCAACTCAACTTTCCATTAGCTTTTGGATTTATATAATCATCTCATGCAGATGTGATATTATAGATATGGTTGAGACATTCACCTTCTCCTTCACTATGCACTGGTTCGTCATATCTCTGTCCTTCTAGTGGATCAATTGGTGCGACCACCTGTATCTATGAATTGCTAAAATTATTCTCTTAAAATTTATGATGGTTTGGTTTTCTATGGTATAGTCGATCCCCAAAAGTGCAGGATATTGGTTTGTATAATCGACAATGTCGATCACTACAAAATCCACATATGTTCTTAGGCCTTCTACTTCGAAAGGTACCCGAGTTAGTTGACCAATAGGTAGGACATTCGACCGATTTGCTAGACTGAGCTGAATGGGAGACCAATCAAGTCACGGTTTTCCCATGCTTTCCCATGTTTGTCTTGTCAAAATATTGACATCAGAGCCTAGGTCTAATATGATATAATCCATATCATAATCATCTATGTAGTCATTCTTATCTCGCGACTAGTTTTTAATCTCTTCCCAACTTGGTGAAGTATTCTGTCTGGTCGCAGCTCATCCTAAGTTTCTTCTATTAAAGGTGTTAATTCTGTGAGAACATCTTTATCATGCATCAGTGATTAGAAACTTTTGAAAAATTATTTAAGTTTACTAACTTTTCTGGTCGATTTCTTTTGAAATAGTTGATCGAATCTTTCAGGAATATCCTTTACTTGTACTCTTGGTAATGTGGAAGAAGGCGTCCACGCTTGATTCATGTCGATGAGTTATGGTCAGGCGTCGAAGAATACTTGCTTTTCTCTCTAGGCGTTGGACGATACTTTCTTTTATGTTGTCAATTGCACCTATGGTTGGTCATGCTATGTATTTTGGTCTGGTTTAGTCGCTAAACCTCCTCTTGTCACAACAAAAATGTTTGCTTCTCTCAGCTCAACATAAATCATCTGGATGCTCTGGTTAGGATTTAGGTTGGGACTCTATTGGGGAACTGGATTTCCCATATTCTTGGCATGCCACTTAGTAATCAATCGAGGTCAGTCATCAACGGCGTGGCCGATAACTTTACAATACGAACATGCCCTTGCAGGACTCGCATAATATCGAGCAAAATGTCATGGTTATCCATAATTATAACATATATTTGGCCTCTTCCATGACCAAATACTCCTCCTCCTTGTTGTTTTCTTTGGCCCCAAAAATCCACCACCCTAGGTTGAGGGTAGTGTTGCTATGGTGGATACGGGTTCTGTTGATATTGGGGTTGAGGATATAGATTTTGTTGATATTGGGTCAGTGGATATTGAAGAGGTGGGTATTAAGATTGCACTCACTTGTCTTGTATCTTCTCATCGTTCTTCATCAATTAGGTATCCACCTCTTCTCATGCAACAACTAGAATGATCTGTAGTATTTCTCATCGTGTCCTACAAATTTACAAAATTTATAATACATACTAGTGGGTGCACTTACAATCTTCTGCAAGTACAAGCACCCTTTCGACCAATGACCTCGGGTCTGACATATTCTACACTAAGGCATCCCTTGTGTATTTGTCGGGTACGACACTCCTGCTGTAGCATAGTTCATAAGTGCTGGGTAGTTATCTTTATGGTGGTCATTCGTTCTACTTCAGGTAAACTATAGTTATTCTTGAATCTCTTTCCCATACTTAATGTCTTGGATTTGCAGTGTAAGGTTAGCTAAATGCGAGTGAATTTGCATAATTTCTGCACCAGTCTCTCCAATCGGCGAGGATTCTAACTTCAATTCTGTCTCCATAGCTTATGTCTGCGACACAATATTCTGTTGCATCAATGGGATTCAGATGTGTGACAACAATGTTGCAATGAACCATTCCCTATGTTGCACATCTGACATCTCAAAGCTTACTTTGGCCATCAATTTTTTAAATCTTTTGTCAAAATCTGAGACCAACTCTGTAGGTAACTGCTTGATTTCTTTAATTTCTGTGATGCACTACGACTTATATTTTGGCTTTTTGAACTCATCTATTTATCCCTCTCGAATTTGGTCGAGTGTTTTTGGCGCAACTCTCATTAGAACTATAGAAAAATTCATGTACCAGTCTAGCACGCGACCTCTCAGGGTTGTGATCATATGCGCTTTCTTTATCGCCTCATCTTGGACTTGTCGCACTATCCATATGACTTCACAGAGAAACCAGTGTTGTTATGGGTCTTCTAACACATTTCCATTAAATATAGGCAACTTAATATCGTTTCTAGCCATTATATTGGCTCCTGTTACACTTGGATAATTTTTTTGACTAGCTAGACTCCCTTATCTGCTATTCACATCGTTAGCATTACTTGTATTTACAAAACCATTGGGTGATGAGTTTTTCGATATTACCTCTGACAATGTGAGTGGGGTTGTAGGTGTATCGTACTCATGCACTGGACCTAGAGCTTCTGCTTCTTCTTTGTCACTTTCATATATCAACTGATATTCCTCTTCTTTATCACAAGAATATTCGTTAACATGTGAAGCTAGATCTTACTGTTCTTCGCTAGTCATAGCGCAAATTCCTCTTCTTGTCACAATTTTTCTTCTCTTTCCCAATCGAAATATTATTCTACTCCTTAAACATCCACCTTCTAGTTCGGTACCAATATAAACATGGAGCATATCAGCTTAGTTTTCTCCATTTTTCATGCACTTCTTCTGCAATATATCCCAACCTTTTTGTGCAAAGTCCTTCTAACTATCAGACTCCATTCTCAGGATTCCTTTTCCTTATACAAGCATATTTATCCAACTTTTAAAAGATGTCAAGTATATTCCTCGTGGTCCTTGGAAAAAAATTATTTTTGCCTCACTATATGAGGTTATTGTATCAACAACAAACTCAGTAATGTATCCCTCCAAAATACCGTCTGCCCAAAAATCAACGGCCCTCGACATAGGGTTGCTAGTACTTTTCAATCGTAGAATCAACTGAGGGTTCCACTCTATTGGTTCTCCTCCTTGGAAATTCTTTCTCTGGGTTACTAACTACGATAACCATTCATATAACACAATAGGGAACTTGGAAAATAAAATATTGTGAATATTTGTATAAAGGTATTGCTCCAACCACCTCATCGTATTCAACCACAATCCTTTACTTTGTTCTTATGCAAACTCTAATTCTTTAAAATCCACCTAGTCTTGGATTTCTAGCTTCGTCAAATGCCAAAACACGTCCCTCACCAAAATGATTCACTGTCCCAACAATGGAACCATTTGTTAGTGTTTCTTCTCTCTTTGATCCAGGTTCAGACCTTCTACCGTGTGCAACAAATCCCAAGATATCCGCTCGATATAACAAGGCTCATTCGGTAGCACTTGCGAAGCAGATGCAGTCTCACCCAAGACATATCTTATGGGTAAATGCTAGAACTAGGTTTGTGTAGATAGGTGGGGGTTTATTCTCTGTTGGAACCTTACCAACTCGCTCGATCGAAGCCAATGGGTGTATTACTTAAACTTACTGTGTGCAGATAAGACCCTAATTAACTTATTCGTCACATGATTATAACAACAATGTATGCTTAACACACATGTTACCTATTAATAGTGCGATTCATGCATAAGGAAACTTATTCATAAGCAAGTATATAAACACTTAAATCACAATATACATTCCTCCTACATAATCACATTCATCATATATAATCATATACATTCACATACATCCATGCAACATAAACACATTCATCATCTACTCAATGACACAATCTTTAACGTGGAAACCCTTCCGGGAAAAAACACAAAGGTGCTCTTGATTTGGCATGATAAATATATAGCACCTTCAGTTTGTGCATTGAGTTACAGACTCTGTTCTAGATCTTCTTCTCTTATTTATACAAACTTATTTCTCCTCTCATGCTTTTTGGTCTTCTGTCACTCAATATTCTCCTACTTGACTCTACTGTTGATCCACACACAGCCTGGATCAACTACTCTTCTCTATACTTATGCGCACTCAGTTGCAGACTACTCAACTCTTTTTATAGACACACAACCTACTAATTGAATGACTAAGTAACCAAGTAAGTAACCCACACATAACATGGGTTCCTCATTCTTATAGACTCTTACATGTCGCTATCATCCTACTTTATTCAGTTAGCCAACAAACTATCATTCCTATTCTAGTGACATTTGTCAGTAGGCACTAACGACCCAAATTACAAAGATGCTTTTATTCCTTACAGCACGTGTGACTTTCTCTTATTCTAGTCGAACTCGTACACACGATCTTTCTTGAAATGTCGTTTTTAGTCGTTGGGTCACTGCACGCCTTCTCTAGAATGGTTCCTTCCGCTGCGAATGATCTCATCACATCCTTTCCTTCTGTTGCATCTTCTCTTTTGTCACGACTTTTCTTTTGTTATGGCTTCTCTTCTGTCATGGATTCCTCTACGATTACTTCTTGCCTTAGTTATTTCTTCCTTATCTGCTTAATCTTCCTTCGCTACTTCTTTTGCAACTCCTTTTCCTTCCTGCAACCAGACTCTTTACCTTCTTGGGTAGAATTATAACTAGATTCTGGCTATCTTTTCCTAGGGCCAATAGTGTAGTTGACCTTGAAGCTGAACTTATTGATGCAATAGAAGAAATTGGCAATATCAAAAGGAAGAATAAAAGGTAAGTAAAGAAGGTTATTCTTCTCAAAACTTGTATAGAGGAAGCACAAAGAATGGAAGAAGTAGTACGAAACCAAATAAGAGAGAAGGAAGAGAACTACGAGAAATTAGAAGTAGAAATTGTCTCCTTTGAGGGAGGAACTAGAGAATACAAGTGACAAGATAAACATGGACTTGATGGAAAGAGTACTTAAATATTGAATGACCTTTCTAGTGGCCAAATATCACCGCACATCAAGATATGTCTAGGTTATGATGGTGAACAAAAAACTTCCATGGAAAATACAAGCACTCAGTGTCACATGCCCCAATCTGCAAAACATTTTTTATGTTTTAAGAAACATTATGTTATATTTTATATTAAAGTTTGTAATTAATGACCAAGTGGGGTCAAGGATAATTTAATGTAATTGCAGAATATTTTATTAATAAATAAATGAAAGATGAGACAATAGCTTAGGGAAGCTGTTAAATGAGTGTTTTACTGGTCACATGATGGAGGAGGCTGGGTCGAGAGCAGATTGACACTTGGCAGCATCCTCAAACTACTTCTAGCTGTTGTAGGTGGCAACTTCGCTATTTTTGTGGTCATGTTCCCCAAGAAAGTGGAACAAGAGCAGGTGGCTCATTCAGTAAAAATTGACCCAAAAGACCCAGGCATGCTAATAAAACTTCCCATTGAAGACAACCGAGGCTGCTCTTTCTGGATTTGTGATCATTCTGAGTGAATGAAGTACACAAGAGAATTCGATGAAGGGGACTAGCTGAAGTATGTTTTGACTGGAAAAGTGCTGAAGACCTTAACTAGTGCAACTATTCTAAGCTGAGTTCATACTGCTGTATGCAGAACTGACTTTCTGCTGAACACTCAATGGAATTGCAGAGGATTCCTAGACTACATCTCTCACCCAGTACTTCTACCAGGTGGACCAGGAGACAAGCTCCGGGGTCTTGAGAATTGCAGTCCAGCTCTTCTCTAGGAGTTGGTTGGGAGGAACAGGTTCCTTAAGCTGTTGTCACCTCATCTATACTTCCAGGTTTTACTTGTTTATTTCAGTTATCTAAGTATTTACTGTTATCTAGAAAGTTTAAGATTGATCAATGATATGATATACTTCTATTCTTATTGTTGTTAGGGTTAATTAGGAGAAATGTATATGCTGTGAAAGTTAGAAAGTTCTGAACTAGCTAGATTAGGGTAAATGAGTAGAAGAATTTCTGATTAAATTGATAGATAGAAAGAAAATACCTAAACTGTATTTTTCCACACCTTTATTAAGGTAGTACTCTAGTACAATAGGTTAGTTTATTTTCAAATAAAGAATTCTAATGAAGTATGTATGCAGATGAAATTGATATTTTCTATAGAATCTTTTGTATAAATTGTTGTATGTTTTCTTTTATACTTTTCATTTAGTTAGAAGTATTTAAACAAATTAAATAAAGATAGATAGGAAAGAGCTAAGGGTATTATACATTAGTATGTGTAATGAATTACACAACAAATCAAAATTAATACTATAAATCTAATCTTTTAATAATAAACAGATAGTATAGAAATAGGTAAATATCATGATTAAGTTTTAATTTAAAAGGAACATAATACAAGGCTAAATAGTTATCAAATTAATTCATCTAAGTGAAAATACAAACTAGGGTAAATCGAGAACAAAATACTAACTCTGTAATTATCTTAGGAAGAAGTAGTGTTTGTAAAGTAACCTATTTAAAGAGATGTTCTGCTCATATTTATTTAAATTCAAAATTTATCTATGCTAATCCATACAACCATATTGCATCAATTAGATGACAATATGGAATTGCATGTTTATTCCATGAATAATAATAAAAATAAAAACCTAACAACATATCTACAATATCTAAGATTATAAAAAAAAAGAATGAAATTATTCAGCCGATATCTTCTTTCTATTTCTTTTTCAACATAATTCATTTTTGTTTTTAATAACTAAGTTACTATAAAAAAATACCCTACAGTGAAAAAAAACCTCAGATTATAATTCACATAAATAAAACAAATTAACTAAGATTTTATTTAATCCCCAAACCTTCAAGAGGTTATTTTTGTTTCGAACAAAAGTAAATACAGTAATCAAGATATATATGAAATTATATTATCACAAACATAGTTACAATTCACCAGCTTGAAGCTAAAAGTAAACTTTTAGGACCGAAAAACTGAACAGAAATAGTCTCGTCCCTATGGCCTTTTTACATTACAAATCAAGGCTTAAAAGCTTGTTTCAAAAGGTATCATCACTACAAATAGATTTCATAGTAAACAAAAGAGTGTCTTGGCTATGAAATCCCTTCCAAAACACTGCTAAAAACAACCACTAGGGCTTTATAAATTTAAAACGAATCATCATATAACGACCCCTTGCTAGTCCAATTTTTTACATAGTAGTTCATCACAGCTGAGCTGAAGGACCCTTTAAATCTACAAACTGCATCAACAAAAATCAACAATTTAAAACCACTGTAGGAGAACCTCAGTGAAACCGAGGCTTACCAGGGAGTCGATTTGGTGGAGCCCCTTCTTTTCACGATTTTCAAACCACGGGCAATCCTTATATCGCAGCCTGCAAAGGTTTAAACACAAAAGCAACAAGTTAGAACTATTCTGATAATAAACAAAATAAACTGATTTAAATAATGCATTAATGCTAATTTAGAAGAAATTTATACCTGGAATTATATCCTCTAACTCTGTCATTTTAAGACAAGTTTCAAAAACCCTATCCACTTCTTTCGCAGACAACAAGCTTCGGGACGAAACTGTTAGGACGTTTATAAGCACACAACGCTCTCGTCCAACTTTCAAACTACCTTTCAAAGAACGATGGGCGAAGACAAATACCATACTGAGCATTAAATAGTAAAGATCAGTTGAACCCTAGCTACCTTCGAGAGAACGTTTAGCTTCAAAGGAGCACTGAAGAAGTTTTACACAGCTCACAGAGTTTAAACCAAGTTTCCAAACCCTAAGATGGAGTAGAAACAATTGCCACCTTACCGAACGAACTGTGAAGTCCTTTATTTTCTCTATTTCCAATATTTAAAACTACAGGCCCACAGCTCGTGCCACTCCACAACAACAAAAGACTAGAAGTAGTGCTCACCTTCTCAGGATACGACTTCACCAGTTGCAGAGAACACTACCTACCAAGGTAAAACCCCAATAGTTCAAGGTTATTGTGTCTCAACCCAACCATAAAATTATAAAACCTTCATTGCAGAGGAACGTAGAAGGAATAGGGAGCTTGCAGAAGGAGAAGGAGCAAGTTTGATAGTAAACCTTGCGGCCATAAGCCTACCGCTTTCACAACACACAGCAGCGTAATACAACTAAGAAGAATGCAAAATTTTAGGGTTAGTACAATTTTATACTGCCTTCGGTCAAACCCCAAAATCCAACCTTTGTATTGCCAACACGTGGCTGGTAAAATATTTGCAATTGTGGGTCTTTGGCTATAGTTCAAAACCTTGCTTAACCTGCTTAAAATAGTAGAAAAGAAATGTATTAATACCATGCTATAATACATGTTATGGGTTGGTATTCATGGTTTAGGTATAATTATCAAATAGTCTAAAACATGGGAGCTAGATAGTAAGAACATTAGGGTTTAATGTGGTTTTCGAATATAGTAGATTTATATAGAAAAATTCAAATATGGAATTTCCTAATATTGGCATTAGTATAGGAAACTTAATGCAAATATCTATATTATGGATATTGCTTGATTAAAATTATACCAGAGGAAATCAACCGTGAAACTCCATTACTAGTTGTCACAACAAATATGCCTAGATAGCATATTAACATAGGTATTAGAATTTCATAATGCCATGTAGTAAAATTTGATGAGAAGAGAAAGTATACACAGGAAATAAGGGCAATCTTCTTATAAGAATTAATACATCTTTCCCTACATAAAGAGTTATAACTCTATTGTTGAAATAAAACAATTGGTGTTAGTCCATCTATAAACTTTAAGTGCTAAGCTGTTGTCAGGAATATTGCACCTTCTGCGGACAAGAAGCTGTTCCTCTGGTCTGAATGATTTAGATCCAGAAAAAATGAGTGAATGACAAAGGATGAAGACCTTCCTTGAATATTGTAAACACCTGGAATAATGCTTTGATGATGAACGTGTGTACTTGCAGAACATGTCAAACAAACAAGAACATCAAAGCTACCAGAACATTATTCACACATCCATACTAGTGACTAAGGAATCCAGTAACATATACATGTAAGATCAATACAACAGATATGTGGGATAGAAATCAGCTTTGCATTAAGAAATGAATGAAGAAGCTTACAACCATTTCCTTAGTGTTGACAAACTCCTCCACAAGACAAACACCTCATCCCCGATAGCTCCAACTTGCTCTCTTGTGCTCTCCAATGGATTGGGTTAGATAGTCAATTCAACAACATAACATTACCATTCAGTTCTTCCCCTCAACTATGGGACATGAGCTTGTATTTATAGGGCTCAATGGATAGGGATAGTTGAGAGAATTGTGGGTGAGGTGGCCATAAGATCCTACCAAGAGGGATCTCGACTCCAGCAAACCCAGATTGATAGGGATAAGGCAGGACATGAGGCTCATGTTCTAGAAGCCTCGAGAATATTCTCTTTTTCCATTTTTACCAAGGGTACCACTTTTGTTCCCTTATGACAGAGCGGTGAAGGGTAAGAACCGCTCCAAGAGCAAAGCACGTACGCGGTGGCACTGCTTCTCTATAACAGGACTCAGGCAATGCTGAACAAGGTACCGCTCATCAGCTAAACGGAAAGCACGGTGCTAGGTTTTTTCATGTAGAATTGATATTCAGAGCAAGTTTTCCACTCCAAGTTTGGGATTTAGGGCAAACATAGGGTGTTAAGGATCTCATCACATGTTGGTGAACGGATTTGGGTATAACAGAATGCCCCCCAAATCATGAGGCTTAGAGGGATACGATAAGCGAGAGTTTTGAGAGAACAAGTTGTCACTTCGAGGTGAGAGTCAGGTTGATCGGAGAATGTCGTCAAGTAGGCATCTGCAATACATCAATACTTTTGACTCATAGACAAAAATAACCAAATGATGGCTGCAGACCAATACAAGGTAGATCCATGAGAGGAATAAACAACCATGACTACTAGAATACATCGTAGATACATGTGATAGGGGAATCAAACTTGGACATAGCTACCATACATACAACGTAGATCTATGTCATACAGACACGAATTTGAGCATAGGCACGACCATACAAATGTGGATCCATACAATATATACAAAACTCCATCGCAACCTGGGGAAATCAATGAGTGCTAAACAAGTACCCAGGTTCTTCGTTTCATTTTCCACAAAGTACGATTCTATCCATGTGATTACAATGTTCTGAAGTCCAACATGGTAGAAACCACTTGATTACCGACCAATGATGTGAACTGTTAACAAGTGCGAGGGAGATCACCATTGATGTCGATGATTCCCAAGGTACCCCAGTACAATCTACTTAGCGTGAATATATGTCTTGATGTTGAACACCCAGTCGATTCTATCGATCAAAGGTCAATGATGTGAACCTATGTTGAGAGTGAGAGAATATGTCATTGAGGCATACCGATCTCAAGGTACTAAAATTTGTTTCTAAGACTATTTCCTGGATGATGAGTTGATGTCAACACGAATAGTCTCATCGAAGGAGGGCCATGATGAATCCCACATTGACGACACGAAACTTAGAACAAAGTCTTGGAATGATGTGAATGAGGTAACCATAAGATTGACTCAAAAGTACTAACACAGAGATTGTTTTGACTGCAGAGGTAAAAGTTCTTCAACTTCCCTTTAAACATCGGACGACACGACAAAAGACTTGGTAGCATGACTAGACCAGACAAGCACATAGTGCGACAGTGGACAATGCATTCTTTTGAAAGAATCAAAGGAGTGACATGACTCATGAAAGTGGATCGTCATGGAAATTAGCTAATTACCCAATTGACTGAAATGATATGCAGACAAGTGCCATGTTCAAAAGGTAATGACAAAATGCCATTTATTTGCAAAATGATTTCCTTCCCACAATTTCCCCATCATTGTTGATGAGTGCCTCTTTTTGTTTTTACGAGTTCAAAGAGGGTAACAAAGACTCGTTGTAGCTTGTCCGAAGACAAGTCCAAACTCATATGTTTTACGAACCTGAGCGAGGAGGGGTTCGTTCCCAAAAGAAGGTCTCTCAATGTTTAATTTAACGAGTCCAATGAAAGTTAACTTGGTATCGTTCATGTTTAGAGAGTCAAAATGACCACGGAAGAAGACTCCATAGGGTCATTTTTCATAAAATAGTTCATCTGAACCGAAAAAGTGATAACCTACCATCAGATGAACGACTCTTCAAGTGCTTTAACGAGCATGAAGAAGACAAGATCACTCGACAATCTTTTCGTATTTAAGGAGCTCGAAAAGAGTTTCAAGAAGACTCCACTAGGTCTCTTTTCACGATGAGGGATTTACGAGTCTGAAAAGAATCAAAAAAGGACTCGGACCTTTGAGGCTAAGTTTCAAGAGCATCACCAAAATGTCTCAATAAATGCTCAAAGACTTTTTCTGTTTTATGGTAGTGTGAAAAAGTCAAGAACAAACTCCCAAAACTTTTACTGCTACTGCTCTTTATCCTGCAGCGACTTAAAAACAACTGCTAAAACTCTCCAATAAACGACATTAAAGGATCATGACTGATAGATTTTCAAAAACTATGACCTGCCAAAACCTAGAATGCTTATAAAAGGTGTGTAAATAGTAAAAAAACAAAACATTTTACAATTTACCAATAGTGGAGAGTCTTTGGAGCAGTTTCTTTGTCAGATTTTTAGCTGGTGATTCTGGGAGCATCTATCGTTGGATTTACGCACTGTCAGTTCCAGGTAATAGCTTAAACCTTGCTCTTTCATTTCATTCTTTAATTTTTATTTTATTTTTGGGGGTGTGTTGGGCTATTTGAGCGATCCCTAAAACCATGAATGCGGGCATCGCTCTTATCCCTTGCGGGATAAGAGGTACCCTACTAGAACTGCGCCTAAAACACTGCACACAAGCGGTGCCACCGCTTGTCCTCAATGGGACACAGGCGATGCCGGCCGTGGGTAAGTAAAATACATGTACAAGGAAAACTAGCTCAAATTTGATGATTTGAATGCTTGATGCTGTTTCTAATTGGCCTTGTGATGGTTTTTGACAGGTTCCCATTGATAAAAAATAGTTATTTGGAAAGAGAGGCAACATGACAATGATGATGCATTTGCCGAACGAAACGCGGGTTGTATAGCCGCATTGAGAGACTGTGGTCTTCTAAAGTTTTTTCGCACACCCAACATGGTGTCACACAAGCACTTATTAGAGCATATTCTTCGTATGTGGAATCTGGAGTAGTAGTATTTTGAGGTGGGTGCTCATGTATTGACAATTGAAGTAGAGGATATCTACTTCCTAACAGGCCTATTGAGACGAGGTGCTCCAATATATTTGACTGGTTCCCATGGAGGGGACATCACTGCCCAAGAATTGATAAACCGCCATTGTATTCCTAGGACCAGAACATCGGGGAAGAAAATTCCCATAAAAGCAATGGTGGATGGCCCACTGTGGACATTCTTATTTACCATGCAGAGAGTGGCGAGGAGCCAAGGGGTACATCAGGCATCTAGAGAGAATATGCTCTATGCTATAGAGGCCATGGCGTCCACAGTATTCAACTGGGCAGAGGCTCTACTTTCGGTGTTCGAAGATCAGCTGACAAGGTGTCGGTAGGGGGAGCTGAAGCAGTTCAATTTCAATTCCAATCTAGAATGTTTCTTTTTCGAGCGGGTCCCCTAGACGAGACCCTAGGTAGTGTTAATTGAGTTGAGGGCGAGAGACCCTCACATGCTGAGGTGGGTCCAGATTATGGCCCGCACAGGAGCGGGTAGAGGCAAGGTGAAGTTCGGAGACCCGTTCTTTCGATGGCTGAGGGAACAACTCCTCATGGTTGAGGACTATGCATACGTGGGCACTGACTTCAGTTGTGAACCTGATCTACCACTTCCACCTGGTGGACAGTGGGGTGATATCGGTAAGAAACAAAAACCTTAAAATGACAATTGTGTTTTTATGTTTTGATGTTTTATATTTTTTGTGTAGTAATGAGACTTAAATGTTTTCATTCAGATGTTGGAGCAGCACGACCTGGGGGATCCTCCCCATTAAACAGGCAAGCCGGAGCTCGCTTTGTTCCACAGGGAGATGATGTGACAGGGGAGCTAGAGGAGAACCTCGAGAGGTTGACTCTAGACATCCCAGATGCCTCGATCGACGACCTCCCACTGAGGTACCAGAGGCCCACTGCAGGAGTACCGGGTCGTTTGAGCAGACTGCTACGTCGAGTAGCCCAGGCGGTCATGTGTTACCACAAGCATCACTAGATGATGGGCCGCATGATGTATTCACTGAAAGCGTATAGATAGCTTCAGTATTTTTGTATGATGATTTTTTACCTGAAATCCTGAGTGCTTCAAATGAGGTCTTGTGACTTATTTTTTGTAAAACATGTTTATATATATATATATATATATATATACATAATTCTACTTTTGGTGTTTATATGTCTCAAATGGTGAATGTATTTATATGAGTTTATGTGTCTTTTACAGTTTATTTACAGTGAACCATGTTTGATTTTCATGCCATGAATGGGAAATATACCAGTCTAGGATGTAATTTTCCAGTGAGTCATCAACTACATTATCTTCCCTAGGGATAGGCCTGTAGGTAATAGCTTCAAATGACCTCTCCAATAAACTTACCCTCTATAAGAGATGGAGAAGCACAGGATTATTGATAGTATAGACATGGTTTAAATGACAAACCACTAGTTGTGAGTCCATCAAGACTACCAAGTTACGAACATGTTTGGAGGCAGCTTCAGTCAGAAGACCTACTGACTGCTCGATACTCGACGATATTGTTGGTAGCGGGACCAATACAAACCGCTCCTTAACTGACCAAATTGTAAGCTAGGGAATATAGAACCCAAGTAGCTGAGGCAAGATTCAAGGTGTGGTGGCAAGCACCATCAGCGAATCCGTAGAAAGCCATCTTCTCTGCACGACCAAAACATGGTATAAACAGATACGGACACTAAACTCAAAACCATATTGAAAATACTTAAGCACACTAAAAGTCAAGTAATATACATATATACAATGTACTATACAAGAAAGATCTAGGCATAGTATCTCTTTAGGTACAACCCATTGCGAGGTTGTCGTAAGAGGATTCCATCATAGTCCACAAGATCGTAGGCCCCTTTCGCTAAAACTTTGGAAATAATTAAAGGACCATACCACATGGATTCGAACTTCCCTTTCCCTAGTTTGTCATATCTCTGATCATAGGTTAAAACTAGGTCACCCTTGTTAAAGGCAAAAGGTTGGACAAACTTGTCATACTGCGCCTTGATGGGTTTCCTGTGTGCCTCATTGGCTAAGGTAGCATCTCTTCTAGTTTCGTCAAGGTTGTTCAAGTAGAGAAATATTTCTTCCTCTGTGGAAGTGTCTGGGAGAAGTTCGACAGCAAGTTTCAAGGATGGAATCTGAAATTGAATTGGCAAGATATCTTCTAGTCCACATACAAGCTGGAAGGGCGTAAAACCAGTAGCTGTTTTTATCGATGTCCTGTAAGCCCAAAGAGCGGAGAAAAGAATATGGTGCCACTTAGATTTATGGTCTCCAACCATCCAACGCAACATTATTTTCAAAACTTTGTTAATGGCCTCAACCTGACCATTAGCTTGCGGATAATAGGGTGTTCAGTTTTCATGACGAAACCCTAGCTTGGCACTTAATTCATCCATCATTTGATTACGGAAATGTGATCCGTGATCAATGACTATGGATTGCGAGACTCCGAATCTTGCTATCACATAATTGAACAGGAAGAGAGCGGCAGTCTTACCATCCTCTGCATATGTAGGCATGGCCTCAACCCATTTTGTAAAATAATCATCGGCTACGATGATATAACCATGCCCCCCGACTGAGGTAGGCTTACAATGCATGTAATCATTCCCCCATTTGGCGAAAGGGCCAATGACAATGACATGGTGTAATGGAGCAGGGTGGGTGCACTGTTTCAGATGGAAATGTTGATAGGGTGGGCATTTCTTAACAGCCTCATGACAATATTTAAAGATTGAAGGCCAACGCGAAGGATTTTCTGGGCTGTAGCCATCCCAGATAGATGACTGCCACATGCTCCACAGTGGCAGTCATTCAAAACTTGTTCAACTTCCTCATGGGTAAGGCATCACCAGAGAACGAAATCGATACCATGTCTATACAAAGTGTCATTCAAGATGAGGTAGTATTTTGTGTGGTGACGGATATGAAGGTGATCGTCACGGGATACAGTGGGCTGAAATATTTGTGTCTGGAGATAAATGAGCAAATCTCCATACCATGGGCCAGTTACGCTTAGCAGGAATAGGAATTCATCTCGGAATGAATCAC
Organism: Pseudotsuga menziesii; assembly: GCA_001517045.1. NCBI lineage: Eukaryota > Viridiplantae > Streptophyta > Pinopsida > Pinales > Pinaceae > Pseudotsuga > Pseudotsuga menziesii. Next base: position 41,347 of record LPNX011164254.1, read on the forward strand.
TGGGCTCAGATTCCGTTGAAGCACAGGGAAGATCACACATGAGCTCAGCAAAGACCAAGGATTTTTTTGATGTAGCTTTGGCAAATTCCAGATCAAACTCTTGTAGGATGACTATCCATCGGGAATACTTGTCCCCGAGCACCTGACGAGTCAGGATGTAATACATAGGGTTCTGGTCTGCCAATACGGTGGTTGTGCGGAGCAAAATGTAGTGACAAAATTTCTAAACAGCAATGACCGTGGCCAATGCTAATTTCTCCACGCGTGAGTATCGAGTTTCAGAATCCATAAGATTCTTACTAGCATAGTAGATCACGTGCTCCTGACCATTGGGATTCTCCTGCACCAAAACCATAGTGATGGTAGTAGTGGAGGAAACAATGTATAAGAGAAAATCCTTTGAATAATCTGGGGGGTGTATCACGGGTGAGTGAGTCAGAGCGTGTTTGAGATTATCAAAGGCTTGTTGGGCTTGGTCATCCCAAAAGAACGGAGTGTCCTTTTTAAGGAGACGCATATAACCGTGTGTTTTCTCTACAAAATTGCAAACGAAACAACGAAGGAATTTTTCCTTCGCTTGCAAACTTTGGATTTCTAGAAGGTTGGTTGGGGATGGTAGGATAGAATAGCGGCAATTTTCAATGGATCTATCCGGATTCCATCCTTAGAAACCACAAAACCTAACAGGCATCCCATCTCAACACAAAAAACACATTTATGAGGATTGAGCCGTATGTTATAATGATGACATCTCAGGAAAATGTCTCTAAGATGACCAGGGTGGTCCTCACCTCACTGTGAATGAGCTGGGAGGTCGTCAAGGTACGATTCTACAATATGTTTTATATCATGAAACACATAGGACATATCATGCTGGAAAGTGGCTCCAACGTTTTTCAGACCGAATGGTAACTTCCTATATGAAAAGGTTCCCCATGGGAAAATAAATGCTGTCTTGTGTTGATCGATGGGTAAAATCTCATTTTGATTATATCCCGAAAAGCCATCCATAAATTAAAAGATGACACTTCCATCGCAATTGTCGGTAATCTGGTCGATACGTGGAGTGGGAAAGTTGTCTTTGGGACAAGCTTTGTTCAAATATCTAAAATTGATGCAGAATCTAATGGTGCCCTGCTTTTTATTAACAGGGACAAAATTCAATACCCATTTTGTCAGGGGTACGGGATAAATAAACCATGCTTTGAGAAGTTTTTCTATTTCAGCTTTGATAGCTGCGACTTTCCATGGATGGACTTGTCTCAGTTTTTTCCTGACAGGTTTTGCAGTGGGATAGGTTTTTATTTTGTGAACCACAATGGATGGGTCTATCCCTGACATTTCTTCATAGGACCAGGCAAAGACATCTCATAATTCTTTGAAAAGTTCTATGTATGCTTCAGATTCTTCTGTTGAGCAGTTCTTCCCAACATGAACATGCTCAAGGGTGATAGGCTTGGCTGATATGTTAATTGGATTTGTTTGAGTGATGTTGCATAGGTTTCCTTCAGAATCCGTGTTCTGCAACAATATAGGAGTTTGAGGTGTTTTGACGATATCCATAGAAAAAAGGGATGCAAAATCATGGTCTACCGAACTGGTGTTGGGGAGGAACGAGGATCTATGATGACGATCCTCCCATATAGGCTCATTCGTGCTCATGATCTCCATAATGGACTCATCAGAAGGAAAAGTTTGGGAGAGATAATCCATAGTAGGAAGAGGGTTCTAACCAGTAGGGCAAGTGGTAAGGGTCCAAAGCCACCAGATGAAGGTCATTAGTGTGGTCATTGGAAAGGGTTTGGGTAACATTGTACATTGCTTCATGTGGACTCAACAATTTGTTTTCCCTTTGGATCATAATCAAATGAAGAAATCATATTTACTGTCTCCATGTCTGTGTTAGGAGGGCTTGACGGAAAAATCCCCATAGGGGAAGAATCCTTCAGCATGCCTACCCCAATCGACTGGTAAGGAGGAGGGGATTGGCCTAACATAGGGATGTTATTAGCCGTAGGGGTAGTAACATCCAGCGTACAGAAATCGAGCTAGTCAATGGTTACAATCCTCCCTAGATGCAGAAATTGGACAGTTCGAAATACTATCGAAGCGACAGCAGTCATGGCGTAAAACCAATTTCTTCCTAATAGGAGGTTGTAATCTAATGGGGCATCTACTACTTCCACTTGAATGGAAAAAGTTTTGCCTCCAAGCTTGACTGAAAGGGCTGGTATGAGACCATGGGGCTGGAAACCTCGTCCATCAAAGGATTTCAGAGTCGTTGGTGATGTTACAAGCTCAGGAGAGCCAATTGCTTTCCAACAAGATAGGGACAAAACCGAAGTTGAAGCTCCTTTGTCTAAGACAGTTCTAAAGACCTTATTTTTGACTACTTTCGTTATTATTTGGAAAGCGAGTTTGTGAGGTAGTCTAGACTTATAGTTCTCAACATAAAAATGAATTAAATTAGTGTTATTCGAGTCTAAAGCTCTTAACGCGGTTAAAAAGTTTTTGCGCTGTGTAGGACAACTTTGGAGTACTTCCAAGGTAGACATTGCACATGGTGCCTGAGCAAGATCTTCAACTACATTATAAAACTGGGCAGCTCGGGCATTAGGGTTAAAAACAACTTTCCTAAGAGTACTCTCATTCTCAACTAAATTTCTTTCCTACTTGTCATAAGCCAGTAAAAAAAACACACTCAGTATCAGGTTCATACATAATATTCTTTTCCTGTCCTTTGAAAAACATAAAATGCTAAATTTAAATCATTAACATAGAACTATGAAGATAAACAAACAATTATATAGAACTAAAAGAATTACAAATGTGCAGATCTAAATACTATTGTTTAAAGTAACCGTTAATAGTTATTGGTTCCTAGGCAGTGACGAATACAAACATTTTATGTTACATGAAAATTTTTAAATTTTTACAAATTTTTGGGTTATTACATTTGGTATCAGAGCACAAGGTTCAGACACTAGGCCTGAATGTGGTTCAACTTGCATAAATAAACAGTAGATTTAAAATCTGCATACTAATTATTATTTTTCTTTTGAAATATATTTCCAGAGAATTTTTCTGAGTTAAACTGCAGGTATGGAAAGATTGGAAGAACATGCGGATGAGGAGTCCCCATTTACTGAATGAAGTAATTATAAAAGAGAACCCATACAAGAATAAATAACTAATTACTCTTCTGAATTATTACAAACAATCAAGGAACTAAGAATAGAGATGAGAACAGTAAAAAAGGAAAATGAGAGAATTCTGAGAGCTCAGGAGGAGCTGAATCAGATTTTAATAGAAAAAATTCAGAATGAAGAAAACAATAAACGAACAAAATCTGAATATATACCTTATCCACATAAAAATAAAAAGTCTAAACAGTCCAAAGTCAAAAGTAGCTCATCCTTTGAGATTTATGGTGATCCACATAAAAAGAATTATCAATATACTAGTGATAGTAGTGAAGATAATCATCATACAAGAAAGAGAAAATTTAAACCTTACGAAGAAATCTCAAGAGAATTTAAGAAAATAAAACCGCCAACCTTTAATGGTGAAACTGAAAAGGGAGAAGAGGTTGAATCATGGCTGTTTGGGATGAAGAAATATTTTCAAATTTATAATTATTCTAATCAACTAAATGCCAGAATGGCCATTTACAACCTCACTGGAAAGGTAGATATTTGGTGGCAAGACCTAAAAAGAGTAAAAGGCATTTGGGAGAAAAACATTAATTGGAGTACGTTTAAGAAATATTTTAAGAAGAAATTCTTGTCAGAACAGTACTACAATGAGCGGGCTAAGGAATTTTATGAACTAAAATTGGGAACAATGAACATGAAAGAACTAAACATTAAATATTTAAGTCTGCTTCGATATGTGCCTTACATTGTGGATGAGAAGCCTAAGGTACAACGGTTTCTAAGCTGCTTACCCTTCCATGTAAAATATAGAATTGAATATGACAATCCAACAAATTTAGAAGAAGCGATGAGAAATGCTAATTTCTGTTATGAACAGAATCGCAAAAAGGAAAGTATGACAAATTGGAAGGCTAAATGAACTAATCATTTTGAATAGAGAAAGAAAGGTTTTGTACCTAACCGTAATTTTAAGAATAATAACACACGAAATTTTCCTAATAAAATTTTTCAAGGGAACAAAGATAATTCATAGATGAACCCAAATGGTCAAAGAAATAAAGAACCTGTTAATAATCACAGTAACTACACCAAGAATAATGAATGAAAGGAAACAGTAAAGTGCTGGGAATGTAATGGTTCTCATTATGCATCAGTTTGCCCCAATCAAAAGAAGACTGTTAGCAACATACATACGATACAGGAGGAGATGGCTGTTGGTGATCTAGCAAGGACAATGCCTAGGATCAATGCAGCACTAGAAAACAGGCAGGCGGACTATCAAAACTCCATGGTGTAAGTGGAAGGTAAGATGAACCAAACCACTATATCTATTTTAATTGATCCGAGGGCTAGATTAAGTTATATTTCTCCTAATTTAGTAGAAAATGCAAGTTATTAGTATAAAAGTTTGCAAAGTCTTGGTTAGTCCAGCTATCTATTGCCGCAAAAAGAAAAGTGATTAGTTTTGTTAAGAATTGTACTGTAAAAATGGATCAGTTTGAAACCTCTATTAATCTTAATGTATTATCTTTAGGTTCTTATGATATGTTAATTGGTATGGATTGGTTAGAACAACAAAGGGTAGTCTTGAACTGTTTCGATAAAATGTTTACTTGCGTAAATAATGATGGGGAAACAGTAAATGTAAAAGGAATCCCTAGAAAAACATCTATAAGACAGATCTTTGCTTTGCAACTTAAGAAAGTTGTTCAGAAATGTTGTAAAGCCTTTTCTGTAATAGTAACTAATGAAGAAAATACTAATAACAAAGATAAATTAAAACTGGAAGACATTCTGATCCTGAGGGAATATTCAGATGTATTTCCGGAAGAAATTCTAGGACTGCCTCCGAAGCGGGAGTTAGACTTCACTATTGAGCTGGTACCTGGTGCAGTGCCCAGCGCAAAAGCCCTTTATTAGATGAATATATTGGAATTAAATGAATTAAATTCATAGTTAAAATAACTTATTGATAAGGATTATCTAAGACCCAGTGTGTCTCCTCGGGGAGCACATGTTATTTTTGTTAAGAAGAAGGACGGAACTGTACGATTATGTATAGATTACCACCAACTTAATAAAATGACTATTAAAAACAGATATCCATTAACCCGCATTGATGATCTATTTGATCAGCTACGTGGAGCGACTATATTCTTGAATATTGATTTACGATCTGGATATCACCAGGTCCGATCAAAGATGAAGACATCTTTAAAACAACTTTTAGGACCCGATACGATAACTATGAGTTTGTTGTTATGCCATTCGGGATTAGTAATGCCTCGACTGTCTTCAAGTGTTTGATGAATAATGTAATGCATAAGTACCTTGATAAATTTGTGGTTGTATTCATTGACGACATTTTGATTTACTTGAAGTCTGAAGAAGAACATGAAGAGCACTTAAAAATTGTTTTACAAGAGTTACGAGAACATCAACTCTATGCAAAATTCAGTAAATGTGATTTCTTTAAGGATAAAATATAGTACCTAGGTCATGTAGTGACTAAAGAAGGGATCTCTGTTCATCCCAAAAAGATAAAGGCAATCGAAGAATGGCTAGTTCCAAAAGACGTAACTGACATACGATCATTCATGGGGATTACTGGCTATTATCGAAGATTTATCAAAGGGTTTTCAAGAATTGCAAATTCCATAACTTCTTTACAGAAGAAAGGTAAGAAATTCGAGTGGAGTCAAAAGTGTGAAGATAGTTTTAAAAAGTTAAAAACATTATTAACCACCGCACCAATATTAAGGATTGTTGATCCTAATAAAGACTTTGTAGTATGTACTAACGCATGCAATGGCGGTTTAGGTGGAGTTTTAACTCAAGAAGGACACATCATTGCATATGAGTCTAGGAAGCTGAAGATTCATGAGAAAAACTATGCGACCTATGAATTAGAATTGACTACTGTCATATATGCCTTAAAAATGTGGCACCATCATTTAATTGGAAGAAAGTTTACACTAATGACAGATAATAAAGGGTTAAAATATTTTTTGGATCAACCTAACTTAAAAGCTAGGCAAGCTAGGCAAGCTAGGTGGCTAGCTTTCCTTTACGAGTATGATTTTGAAATCCAGCATATTAAGGGAAAATAAAATAAGGTTGCTGATGCTTTAAGGAGGAATGCAAAACTAAGTTTTGTAGTAGCAATCAACACCTATAAAACAGATTTCGAAGAACAACTAGAAGAAGGAATAAGATTGGATGAAAATTATCATAAATTACAACCAAAAGTAACAAAAAATTTAATTCAAAGTTTAAGTACATGGTATAGTTTAAATGAAAATGGATTGTTACTCTATAAAGACAGACTATATATACCTAATGTACCTAAAATTAAGTTGCTGATTTTAAACGAAATTCATAAGACTCTCTACTCAAGGCATCTTGGTTATCATAAGACTATAACTATGTTAAGAAAGGATTATTTTTGGCCAAACATGAAAAATGAACTGGTTGAATACATTGCTAAGTGCTTTGAATCTCAGAAAGTAAAGACTGAACACCAGCAACCAGCCAGGTTACTTCAGCCATTAGCTATTCCTAGCTGGAAGTGGGAGATAATCAGCCTTGATTTTATTATAGGACTACCTAGAAATCAAAACCTAAATGACTCAATAATGGTAGTTGTCGATAAACTAAGCAAGGAAACTCATTTTATACCTGTAAAAACTACTTACAAAGCTGTGAATATTGTTGATATATTCCTAAAAGAAATTTTTTGTTTACATGGAATACCGAAAGTAATAATTTTAGACATAGACCCTAAGTTTACGTGAAACTTTTAGAAGCCTTTGTTTAAAGGACTAAATACTACATTAAATTTCAGTACCTCTTTACATCCTCAGACAGATGGACAGACTGAAAGAGTGAATCAGGTATTGGAATATCTGCTCAGAATGTATGTAAAAGAACAACCAGGTAAATGGGAAGATTACTTACACTTGGTAGAGTTTGCTTACAATAATCACTACCAAGCCTCATCAAGATATAGTCCTTTTGAAATTTTGTATGGCAGGAAGTGCAATACCCCCATCTCATGGAGTAATCCAATTGATAGGTTAGTATTAGGACTTGAATTATTAAAAGAGATGGAGTTAATTGTAAAACAGGTGCAAGGTAACTTGAAAGTTGCGCAAGATCGACAGAAAAGTCAAGCAGATCTTAAATGAACTCAAAAGGAGTTCCAGGTAGGTGAACATGTCTTTATTAAGGTGAGGCCTAAAAAGAGTTCTCTGATATTAGGAAGTTGTGCTAAGTTAGCACCCCGATATTGTGGACCTTTTGAAATACTGTCCAGAATAGGACAGGTAGCTTATCAGTTAGCTTTACTGCCAAATTTGAAGGTTCATAATGTTTTTCATATTTCTGTGTTAAAAAAATATGTACATGATGCTACTCATGTTATTAACTGGAATGATGTGCAGGTGGAGCCTGAAGGAGATTTTCTGGTGGAACTGGATTGTATCCTCGAAAGGAGGGAGATCTTGCTTCGGAATCGCACTATTGGTCAGGTGAAGGTGCAATGGAAGCACCTTAGTCTAAAAGAAGCCACCTAGGAATTGGAGAGTCATATGTAGGATGCATATCCAATTTTGTTCCAGGGAAATTCTGAGGATGAAGAATAAATAACATCGAGGACGATGTTATAAATTAAGGGGGTGTGTATGTCACATTCCCCAATTTGCAAAACATTTTTATGTTTTAAGAAACATTATGTTATATTTTATGTTAAAGTTTGTAATTAATGACCAAGTGGGGTGAAGGATAATTTAATGTAATTACATAATATTTTATTAATAAATAAATGAAAGATGAGACAATAGCTTAAGGAAGCTGTTAAATGAATGTTTTACTAGTCACTTGATGGAGGAGACTAGGTTGAGATCATATTGACACTTGGAAGCATCCTCAAACTACTTCTAGCTGTTGTAGGTGTCAAATTCCCTATTTTTGTGGTCATGTTCCATAAGAAAGTGGAAGAAGAGCATGTGGCTCATTAAGTAAAAATTGACCCAAAATACCTAGGCATGCTAATAAAACTTCCCATTGAAGACAGCTGACGCTGCTCATTCTGGATTTGTGATCATTTTGAGTGAATGCAGTACACAAGAGAATTCGATGGAGGGGACTAGATGAAGTATGTTTTGAGTGCAAAAGTGATGAAGACCTGGACTAGTGCAACTATTCTAAGCTGAGTTCATACTGCTGTATGCAGAACCGACTTTTTGCTGAACACTCAGTGAAGTTCTAGAGGAATCCTAGACTACATCTCTCACCCAGTACTTCTATTAGGTGGACTAGGAGACAAGCTCGGGGGTCCTGAGAATTGCAGTCCAGCTGTTTTCCAGGAGTTGGTTGGGAGGAACAAGTTCCTTAAGCTGTTGTCACCTCATCTATACTTCCAGGTTTTACTTGTTTATTTCAGTTATCTAAGAATTTACTGTTATCTGGAAAGTTTAATATTTATCAATGATATGATATACTTTTGTTCTTATTGCTGTTAGGGTTAATTAGGAGAAATGTATATGCTTTGAAAGTTAGAAAGTTTTGAACTAGCTAGATTAGGGTAAATGAGTAGAATAATTTCTGATTAAATTGATAGATAGAAAGAAAATACCTAAACTGTATTTTTCCACACCTTTATTAAGGTAGTACTCTAGTACACTAGGTTAGTTTATTTTCAAATAAAGAATTCGAATGAAGTATGTATGCAGATGAAATTGATATTTTCTATAGGATCTTTTGTATAAATTGTTGTATGTTTTCTTTTATACTTTTCATTTAGTTAGAAGTATTTAAACAAATTAAATAAAGACAGATAGGAAAGAGCTAAGGGTGTTATACATTAGTATGTGTAATGAATTACATAGCAAATCAAAATCAATATTATAAATCTAATCTTTTAATAATAAACAGATAATATAGAAATAGGTAAATATCATGATTAAGTTTTAATTTAAAAGGAACAGAATACAAGGCTAAATAGTTATCAAATTAATTCATCTAAGTGAAAATACAAACTAGGGTAAATCCATAACAAAATACTAACTCTGTAATTATCTTAGGAAGAAGTAGGGTTTGTAAAGTAACCTATTTAAAAGAGCTGTTCTGCTCATATTTAATTAAATTCAAAATTTATCTATCCTAATCCATACAACTATATTGCATCAATTAGATAACAGTATGGAGTTGCATGTTTATTCTATGAATAATAATAAAAATAAAAACAAAAACCTAACATCATATCTACAATCTCTGAGATTATAAAAAAAAGAATGAAATTCTTTAGCCGATATCTTCTTTCTATTTTTTTTCTACAGAATTCATTTATGTTTTTAATAACTAAGTTACTATAAAAAATACCCTACAGTTAAAAAAACCTCAGATTATAATTCACATAAATAAAACAAACTATCTAAGATTTTATTTAATCCCCAAACCTTTAAGAGGTTTTTTTTTCCAACAAAAGTAAATACAATAAGCAAGATATATATGAAATTATATTATCAAAAACAGAGTTACAATTCACCAGTTTGAACTTGAAAGTAAACTTTTAAGACCGAAAAAGTGAACAGAAATAGTCTCAGCCCTATGGCCTTTTTACATTACAAATCAAGGCTTAAAATCCTATTTCAAAAGGTATCATCACTACGAATAGATTTCACAGTAAACAAAACAGTGTCTCGGCTATGAAATCCCTTCCAAAACTCTTCTAAAAATAGCCACTAGGGCTTTATAAATTTAAAACCAATCATCATATAACGGCCCCTGGCCAGTCCAAGTTTTTACATAGCAGTTCATCACAGCCGAGCTGAAGGACCCTTTAAATCTACAAACTCCATCAACAAAAATTAACACTATAAAACCATTGTAGGAGAACCTCAGTGAAATCGAGGCTTACAAGGGAGTCAATTTGGTGGAGCCCCTTCTTTTCATGATTTTCAAACCACAGGCAATCCTTATATTGCAGCCTGCAAAGGTTTAAACCAAAAAGCAAGAAGTTAGAACTATTCTGATAATAAACAGAAGAAACTGATTTAAATAATGCATTAATGCTAATTTAGAAGAAATTTATACCTGGAATTATATCCTCTAACTTTGCCGTTTTAAGACAAGTTTCAAAAACCATAGCCACTTCTTTCGCAGACAACAAGCTTCGGGAGGACAATGTTAGGAAGTTTATAAGCACACAATGCTCTCATCCAACTTTCAAACTACCTTTCAAAGAATGATGGGCAAAGACAAATACCACATTGAGCATTAAACAGTAACGATCAGTTGAACCCTAGCTACCTTCGAGAGAACGTTTAGCTTCAAAGCAGTACTGAAGGATTTTTATGCAGCTCATAGAGTTTAAACCAAGTTTCCAAACCCCAAGATGGAGTAGAAACAAATTCCACCTTACCAAACGGACTGTGAAGTCCTTTATTTTCTTTGTCTCCAATATTTAAAACTATAGGTAACAACTCGTGCCACTCCACAACAACAACAGACTAGAAGTCGTGCTCACCTTCTTAGGTTAGGACTTCACCAGTTGCAGAGAACACTGCCTACCAAGGTAAAACCCCAATAGTTCGAGGTTATTGCTGCTCAACCCAACCATAAACTTATAAAACCTTCATTACAGAGGAACGTAGAAGGAATAGGGAGGTTGCGGAAGGAGAAGGAGCAAGTTTGACAAGAAACCTTGCGGCCATAAGCTTGTCGCTTTCACAACACACATCAGCCTAATACAACTAAGAAGAATGCAAAATTTTAGGGTTTAGTACATTTTCATACTGCCCTCGGTCAAACCCCAAAACCTAACCTTTGTATTTCCAACACGTGGCTGGTAAAATCTTTGCAATTGTGGGTCTTTGGCTATAGTTCGAAACCTTACTTAACCTTCTCAAAGGACTAGATCCATCACAAGTTTCCAACTTTGTCTCCCTTATAGTGTTGCCTCACTGTAAAAAACCTGAGCTAAAGCAATGATACCCTTAGTCCTTACCTCCACAATTAGGTACCTAGATAAGGAATAAAAATGGGCACCACCAATGACAACATCTTTTCCCGCTTTAATCCTCGTCCCATTTCCCAGCTTCCAAGTCATATACTATGTTACCACCTTGATCACCTTTAATATGTTCCATATATTTGAACCTCACACAAAATGATTATGAGGTTTTCACAACTAATCCATGAGATAGCCCGATTGATAATATTTGTGTTGATGACACTCCATAATACAGTTAAAAAGAGGCAACACCAAAGACTCTTGGAATCTAATGTTGTTCCAAAGTTGAAAATGTTCTTCAATCCCCATCCCCCATAATCTTTGAGTGAGCAATTCTATCCTAGCTGGTGAGCTCATATTTAAAATGTTTGCCTGATTTTTTCCATAATGAACTTTGAGATTTTTGCTAGACATTTCCAGTAGACCAGTAAATTTTCAACCAACGATTTGACCTGTGTCAACCTTCCTCCCAATGAAAACCAATGGAAGCACCATTTTTCCAATCTCATATCTACCTTCTTTAAAAGCCACATCCATCCCCCCTTCATATAGTTATTTCGTTTCAAAAAATATCCAAGATATTTTATACCATATTTTGTTTCACCTAATATTTAATTATCGACCATAATTAATAATATCACAATTAATTGGTAAGATAAAAGTTTAACCGATGCGCATGAACAAATTGCTCTACTAGGGTTTGTAGTAAATCCAAACCCTACGTTGAACTCAGACTGTCCTTCTCTGCATCCTCTGTACAGATCTTGATTTACAGCTACTCGGCCAGTACTACGTGACATCATGTCATCCGCATCGAGGGGGGGGGGGAGCGGGTGATCCATGCTCCTCTTTGCCTCTCCCATCAAATTTGATTTCAAAGAATCCCATGATCCCCAGCAGTACATTGAAAATTGGTTCAATGGACATCCCCATCAGGCTGGAAGTCAAAACGCCTGTTGGAATGACAGCCGACGACCCCAATCTAGAAAAAGGTAATCATCCTCCTTCCAAAGCTAATAAATCTTATATTCCATGCTCAACTGAGCGCCCTTGCTTAACCCTACCGACAGAAAGGATTAATGCCAGAGCACAAAAAATGAAAGACCATGCGCTTATCAAAAAATTTATGGGATTCTGGCCAACAGAACAAGCTCTTCGTGGATGGATTGCTGCCAAATGGAAACCCAAAGCGCATTATGACTTACAGCTAGGATCTAAAGGATTTTTCACAATCATCTTTCATCATCTGGAAGACAAGGCTCGAGTGGAAGAAGGAGGCCCTTACTTCTTCAATTCTGCAGGCTTATACCTCAGAAACTGGGTCGAATGCTTCTGCCCTAAAAAAGAGGACTTCTCCTGGGCCCTAGTCTAGATCAGAATGTTCTCTCTACTGCAAGAATATTGGGATGAAGCTACTCTTCAAGAGATCGACAATACCTTGGGCTCCTGTGTTAGAATTGCTGATCAGAATCAAATGAACAAATTCACCTCATATGCTAGAATCTGCATTTTCATGCACATTGCAAAGGCTCTCCCTGATGTGATATGTCTTTCCCATGAAGACACCAACTGGATCCAACCCCTTGACTATGAACATATCCCATTTAGATGTAGAAAACGTCATGAACATGGGATTTGTTCCGAGACTGTCCTATGAATAAAGCTTCTAAGAAATATAACCCTTCTAACACTGATGAGCTAGGGTTTCAGCCTATGACTCGAAGGAAAAGAAATCACAAAATACCGCCATCTAAGCATCCAGAGCACCCTGCTCCCTCCTCAAATAGCTTTCAGGTTCTGGAAGAAGCTTCTATAGATACATAAAAAACCTTCAAGAATACTATTTCGAATCATGAAGTTCCGATCCAACTCCAGACTCCAAAAGCAATGGAAAACCCTGCCTCTCAGCAATCAGAGAAATCTTCAGGTAAGACTCTAGAAAACCCTTCTGATCCTCAAGAAAAATTGCATTCTGATATGCCCATGCCAGATCATAATCTGGAAAATCTTGAGGAAGAAGATATGACAGATGCAATACCAGAAGGGATAGACCTCATCGGTCTGGAGGATGCTTGTACAAGAAAAGCCTTCAATTCAATTCCTCCCAAGCAGATTCAGCTTCTGCACAAAGCTCTGATCAAAGCAAAGCTTGGAGTCACTACCTCTGGAAAAAAAGAGAAACAAAAAGCTCACAAAGATCCCAAGAAAAAATGAAGTAAATCAGCTCTTCAACCAATCAATCGTTTAGGCACTGCTCTGGTGGACTCTGGCCAATACACCTAGCTAATGGAATTCTTCACCTCTCCCCCCCCCATTTTTAACCAATGAAGCTCATCTCCTGGAATATTAGAGTTCTCAACGGTCGCTTTAAACAAAGAATGTTGAAAATGAATTTACAAAAAGATCCACCTTCTGTCGTTTTCCTCCAAGAAACCAAATGTCCCAGTGATTTTGCCTCTGCCATCATGGCTCGTATCTGGAAAAAATACTCCACCATCGCTATTGACATGCAGGGTGCCTCAGGCGGCCTCTCTATTAGCTGGAACCCTCACATTATCTCACTCGACTATGCCCTTGCTGCTAGGCACTCAATTTCTGCTTCTTTCCACCTTCTTGGCTCCAGCATCAAAGGCTATCTAATGAATGTTTATGGGCCTCAGTTCACAGGCAGAAAAAAAAAAAAAATCTGCTTAAGCATATTGACTGGTTTAGGACCCTGCACATTGATTCTCCGATCATCATAGGTGGAGACTTCAACATGATCTCTAATATGGAGGAAAAAAAGGGGGCCTCAGATCACTCTCAGGGGAAGATGAAGCCTTCAATTCTATGATAAGCACATGTGAATTGGTTGACATTCAAACCTCCGCTGGTTTTTTCACTTGGAACAACAGAAGAGGTGGACCCCACCAAATTGCCAAACGTCTGGACCGCTTCCTCGTCTCGGAATCTATCCTCACTATGGGAGGGCTTCTAGATGCAATGGTTCTACCTACGGCAGGCTCGGATCACTGGCCCATTGCCCTCTCCTGGCATAGTCAGGGTCAACCCTTCCATAAACCCTTCAGATTTGAGAATTTTTGGCTCACCCATCCCAAGTTTCTGGATACGGTCACCACCTAGTGGAATGAGATGTCGATCTCAGGGAGGTCGAAAATGGCCGTCATGCATAAAAAACTGAAAGTGCTCCGTAGCAACCTCAGGAATTGGAACAAGAATACCTTCGGTGACATCTTCAAAGACAAAGAGGTGATCCAAGAAAGCCTCGAAATTCTCCAATGCCAAGCTATGGAGAATGGTTACACCCCTGACACTAAGCTACAAGAAAGAGAACTTCTCCTCCAATTTAATAATAGATGTCATCAAGAAGCCATCTATTGGAACCAAAAAGCCTCTCTATTAGCTGGAACCCTCACATTATCTCACTCGACTATGCCCTCACTGCTAGGCACTCAATTTCTGCTTCTTTCCACCTTCTTGGCTCCAGCATCAAAGGCTATCTAATGAATGTTTATGGGCCTCAATTCACAGGTGGAAAAAAAAAATCTGCTTAAGCATATTGATTGGTTTAGGACCCTGCACATTGATTCTCTGATCATCATAGGTGGAGACTTCAACATGATATTTAATCTGTAGGAAAAAAAAGGGGGCCTCAGATCACTCTTAAGGGAATATGAAGCCTTCAATTCTATGATAAACACATGTGAATTGGTTGACATTCAAACCTCCACTGGTTTTTTCACTTGGAACAACAGAAGAGGTGGACCCCACCAAATTGCCAAACGTCTGGACTGCTTCCTTGTCTCGGAATCTATCCTCACTATGGGAGGGCTTCTAGATGCAATGGTTCTACCTACGGTAGGCTCGAATCACTAGCCCATTGCCCTCTCCTGGCATAGTCAGGGTCAACTCCTCCATAAACCCTTTAGATTTGAGAATTTTTGGCTCACCCATCCCAAGTTTCTGGATACAGTCACCACCTGGTGGAATGAGATGTCGGTCTCAAGGAGGTCGAAAATGGCCATCATGCATAAAAAACTGAAAGTGCTCTCTAGCAACCTCAAGAATTGGAACAAGAATACCTTCGGTGACATCTTCAAAGACAAAGTGGTGATCCAAGAAAGCCTCGAAATTCTCCAACGCCAAGCTATGGAGAATGGTTACACCCCTGACACTAAGCTGCAAGAAAGAGAACTTATCCTCCAATTTAATAATAGATGTCATCAAGAAGCCATCTATTGGAACCAAAAAGCTAGAATCAAGTGGCTAAAGGATGGCGAGTGCAATACGTCTTTTTTCCATAAATACACTATACAACACAGAATGCAGAACACGATCAGCAAGCTTCATACTGAGTCTGGAGATATGCTGGAAGAACATCAAGATATGTCCAAAGAGCTAACTCACCATTTTAGTTAGCTCCTCTTGGAACCAAACCACAATCGGCTTGAAGAGATCAACAAGGTTACCCGTTGCATCCCCCCCTTAGTGAACAATGACCACAACCACTCTCTTATCCAACCCATATTTATGCAAGAATTTGAAGTGGTAGTGGATCAAATGGTCGACGACACTTCTCTTGGCCTGAATGGTTTCACTATTGACTTCTTCCACCACTATTGGGATCTGCTCAAGGAGGAAGTTTTGGAAATCGTAGAAGAATCAAGGAAAAAAAATGGATCTTACCTGCTCTGAATGCCACTCATCTGGCTCTCATTCCCAAAGAAATAGGTGCTTCTTATCCTGGTAAGTTCCGCCCCATCTCTCTCTGCAATGTCATTTACAAACTTATCTCTAAAGTTGTGGCCAACATGTTAAAACCCCTCTTACCTCTCCTCATCTCGTCGGAGTGATCAGGCTATGTGGAAGGAAGACAGATCCTTGATGGTATTATTCTGGCCCATGAGGTGGTCCACTCCCTGAAAACCTCCAAAACCTTGGGAATGATCCTAAAACTGGACCTGTCAAAAGCCTTTGATAAACTTAGCTGGACCTTCATTGAAAAAATTCTGCTGGCTTTTGGTTTTTGTCAGGATTGGGTTCCCTGGACCCTATCGCTTATCTCCTCTGCTTTCTTTTCCAACCTCTGTTTTGTTTTTGACTGGGAACCATTGGGGAAACTGAGAAATATTTATCTCGAAACTTTATCTAAATATTTTGCTTGCTTAACAGGGTGCCAATCATCATTTTTTGTTTTGTTTAGATAAAAGACATAGATAATTAAACTTACAATTGAAAATACGATGATTAGTTACAATCGCCATTGACAGAATATTGTTGTTTTAAGAACATACATATCTCTCATGATGTGTATTTTTATGTATTGCATGTACTTTGGTTCACAAAGCTAGGATGGGCAATTGCAAGATCGGTTAAAGGTTGCAGTTTTCAACGGCTGAGATTCATGGAAGATATAGATCTACGGTCTGGTAGAATTCCATTGATTTATTTTGCGCAAATGAAATAAATCTCTCAGAGCCACGGAATTGGTTAAAGGGATACATATTTCAACAACCAAGATCAAAGGTGGAGTCAGATCGATGGTGGGCATGCATTTCGCTGATTCAACATGCCAGTGGAAAATAACTTTTGAAATCTATAGAATTGGTTAAAGGGTTGCATGTTTCAACGGAGGAGATATGCTCGGAATTAGATCTACGATGGAGAAAAATTCCGCTGATTCAACTTGTGAGGACAAACAAACTTCTGAAATCAGCGAAATTCACTAGCCCAACAAAATTTAACAGTCAATATCGATCAAAGTTCAAGATATAAGGGGGAGATTAATTTTTCCTGGAAAAGAACATGAAGTTTATCAGGATGGAAAATTGCGTAATCGTCTAAAGACTACATTAGTGGACAGTTCAAATGAACATATAGTCTTGATCGACGATTGTAAGGGATTTCACTGTATGAAGATGAAAATATGAAGAAAACCCTTGCAGACTGACTAGAGAGATTCTAACTTTCATTTTCAACAAGAAAACCTGAGTCCCTACTACTAATTTTCCCAGACTGATCCACCATGTGTGTTCTAGTGTGTTTACCCAATTTGTTTTTGTGATCATGGTGAATCTGCCAGATTGGATTTTGCTAGGATTTATGTAACTGAATTTGGCTCTATTTAGAGGTCAGTCTTGGGATCCCATAACACTATAAATAAGAGGTGTAGAGCATTGAGAAAGGACTTTTGCTTGGTGAAATAATTATGGTCTATTGTTGTCACAAGAGCTACCTCTTTGCTAATAAGAAGGATCATTTTGTTGGAACAAAGGGCCTGCGCAGAGATTTCATTGGAATGTGTGGAATTCATACTGTAGAGCTATTTCTTCTTGCTTATGTACATCATACAGTGAGATTGTTCTAACCTCGTGGAACTATTTCTTAGGTCATGAATGTTTGTTGTCTGTATAAATGTTTGTGTTGACAGTGTAATAAATGGTTTAATTATATTAGAGCTACCTCTGATATTATTTCTGCCGTGAATGCGATTATTGTGTTGGTACGACTATCTGCTAGACCTTTATGAGGATTTACAATACATTAATCTGCATTTTAAATTTGCTCCCTGTCTGGGGATAGAATAGTTTAGTTTTAGATCTAGATTAGACCCGCATTTAGATTAGGCACATGCATATCATTCTTTAAACAAAAATATTATAAATGGTGGACCGGGTCGTAACCCGTAAAAGATTAAAAAACTTAATCTATGGTTGTCGAAACAATGAACGAGATGGATTCCCCACACCAAACAATGTCTAATCTAATTGGGATCCTTCACTAGGGAGAATCCCTACTGCTTGGTACCTGGGAAGTTTCCAGGCATCAATAGATTTGGCGCTAGAAGGAGGGTCCCATCCCGTGCATGGCTGGTAGAGGAAATCCGATTTTTAGAGAAGATTACACTGGAACATCATCATAAAATACTTTCCTTGAAGATATTTTTCCCAAGTTACAAGAACAAGAACACGAACAAGAACAGACAGGTTCAAGGGAAGAAGAATCATAATGTTTGTATGCTCTCCCATTTGAAGAAGTAGATTTGTTTAGGAGACATACAAGATCCCACATCAAGAAAATTGGGAGGGTTAAAAGTTATTCATGCATTACCTAGAAGGCTAGCTCCAAGAAAGTACCCTCATACACTAGGGATTCAATTCTTATTGAAAATTTTGAAGAATCGGTAAATCTATCCATCTAAGAAATTATTCAGCTTCTAGATTAATTAGATCCAGAATCCCCTGTAGTTTCAATATTCAGTCAGTATCCACCACAGTCTCCACCTCGAATCATGGATGATGTTAATCAACCTACGTGGAGAGAAAGAACGCCACTCAACCTGGCTGCTCCATTGCATGACTTACCCAAACACCTAGAAAATGTATTACCAAAATTTGATTCTGGAAAAGGTGTTTCTACTAAAGATCACCTACAAAATTTTTATCTGGATTTGAATCTCTTGAATGTTGAACATGAATATGTGGTTTGCATACTTTTTCAATATACTTTTGAACCTTAAGCATCTTCATGGTACTTTAGTTTGCAAGCTAATTCCATAGTAAATTGGGATAGTTTTGAAAAGGCATTCTTAGGGAATTTTGGCAACCAGAAAACTGTAGCCACTCTCATGAAATCATTACTATCTATGAGAATGGAAAAGAAAGAAAAGGTACAAGACTTTGATCAAAGGTTCACCACCTTATTAAATAACTTTAGTGCTGCAACTAAACCAGCTGAAGAGTCTCTAATAGAGTATTATACTACAACAATTGATCCACCAATAACAACGTTTGTAAAAGGTTTGGTAAAATTACATTGGTAGAAAACTATGAAGAGGCCAAGAAAGTAGAGACATATTTGTATAGTATAGAAAAGCATACACCAATACATGAATTGAAACATACCACAAGCAAAAGAGCTTTGTTGTTGACTAAGCCCATAGAAGAAAATTCTAATGAGCTAGAAAATGGTGCAGAAGTTGTCAAATAAAATAGTAGACATGGAAAAGGATAGGGGAACTAGTTCTTATAGAAATCCATTCAACCCGTATTACAAAAAAAAGGAAGAGTGTGGAAAACCCCGACCATCTGTGAATAATTCTACTGTTTTAAATTTTAACGAGGAAGGCATGGATATTTTTTGTACTTTTCACCAATTACCTCATTCTCAAAAGAGTTTTCTGCAATGGATTAATTCAATGAATCTGGTCATGAATAAATTGTTAGATACCCAGCTAGCAAATCTCGAAGAAGAGAAAACCCAAACTAATGAGAAAGAACAAACAAATGAGGAAACCATGATGGTTTTATGGGATTGGGCACCTACTTTGGGGCTTAGTGAATATGAACCTACTAAGGAAATTCAAGTGTCATAAGTTAATGTCTTGATGAGAAGTAGAGCCCCAATAATGGATGAAAGTCTGTTACTGCCTAAAATAAAGAAGTTTAGAGAAAAAATGAAGAAAATTCTCAATACAACTCAAACAACACTTAAGCCTAATCCAACAGATATAAAAGAGACAATCCTAGTAGGTAACAAGTCAATAAAGAAAACAATTAATAAACCTGTGGAAACTTTGGTAAATAAAACTGAGGCTACTAAAGAACAGGGCATGGGGTATGACATCGTAGAAGACATTAAGAAAACAAAGTCAAACATTTCTCTATTTGAACTATGTAATTTTCCTCAGCAAAGGAAGAAACTTCTAGAATCTTTTAATCCACAACCTAGCAATATCCCATAAGCCATAGAATCTCATGATGAAGTAAATGAAGCAAGCATTGGGGGAGATTCTAAATCTTAGACTTTACCTTTTTTGTTATCTTTGGAGATTTTTAATCATAATGTACATAACTATTTAGTAGACTCCGAGGCTTCATCAAATGTCATGCCACTTTCAGTATGTAAAAGGATTCATGTCCAACCCATACCATCCCCATCTCAAATAATCCAACTAGATAGATCTGCTGTTAAAGTCATAGGGAAAATGAAATATGTTTTGATTCGTTTATCTGCAGATCCCAAGGTTTGACAATTTATATATATTATGGTAGTGGATATACCAGAAGCCTTAAGGATTAATTTTGAGTAGGGATTGGTCAACAAAAATAAATGGCTACTTTGCAACCGACTAGTCTCACATGTGGATGCCATTCAACAATGTTCAAAACCAAATTAAAATATTGAGAGAACCGCACATTAAGTATAATGTAACTCAGTTATAGGGGAAGAATGAACCTGTGAACTTCTCTTATTCAGTCTTGGGAGATTACCAGGCTGAAGAAGTCAATTGTGAATAAGACATAGAGTCTGATCTCCTTCTTCTCATGAAATAATAATATTGATTGTAGTATAGTAAACTTAGTGGCTGACATAGGGGATAATATTGACCAATTAGAGTTAGATGATAGATTTTGGCTTCTGTATTTTGATGGGTCTAAAACCCATGAGGGATTAGGGGTAGGCTGCATCCTTATTGATCCAGATAAGAATAAACACTTTCTCTCTTGTAGACTAGAGTTCAAATGCACGAATAACACTGTTGAATATGAGGCTCTAGTCTTGGGCCTGAAGAAAGCTATTGAACTTAAGGTTATAAATTTAAAAGTTTTTGGGGATTCCAAGATAGTAATCAGACAAGTAAGAAACACCATTCATTGTTTATCTCCACATCTTAAGGGATACCAGTTGGAGGTATGGAATTTGATTATGTACTTCAATGCTTTCAATATAAATGCAGTACCTAGATTGCAGAACACCACAGCTGATTTATTATCTACTTCTGCATCTAGATTAGTGCCAACTAATAACAAGTGTTCTATTGAATTGATTTTCATGCCATCAATACCTGACAACATTACAAATCTGAGGGTGTTCGATGACAAAGAACAGATCATCGATTTTTTGACAAATGAAGAATCTTTTAAAGAATCCATACCAGATGAAGAAGAAAATTTGTCAGGTTTACAAGACGAAGATGCAATTCAGGGAAATTCCATGCCTAAAGTGGTAAGAACCCTTGAAAGGATGTTTGATTTACAGAGTAAATTATGGAAACCAGCAAATGTGAATACGAACAGTTCATCAATGCAACATGAGCTAGTCAATCTGGGACCAAAAGCTGAATCTAAATATGTCAATTTGGGAAAAAGTTGCTCACCTGGGGAAAGATGTAGGTTCATCAAGTTGTTTCAGCAACACAAATACATCTTCGCCTAGACGTATGAATATTGAAAGACTTATGGCACTCGCATCATCCAACATGTGATTCCCATCAAAACAGGAGCAAATCCATTTCAACAACAACTTAGAAAGATGCACTCGAAGTTAGATCCTCTGATCTATAACGAATTAAAGAAGTTACTGGACACAAAGATCATTTTCAAGTTTCAACATTCAGAATGGGTGGCCAATCTAGTCCCAGCGAGAAAAAAGTCACGAGATATAAGGTTGTGCGTTAACTTCACTAACTTAAATAGAGCATCTGATAAGTATAACTATCTAGTTCCACCAATGGAACATAATTTATAGATGGTTTCAGGCTCAGAAATGTTCTCTCTATTTGACGAATTTTCAAGGTATAATCAAGTGTTAGTGGTCAAGCATGACCGATTAAAGGCAACATTTGGTACAAAGTGGGGAACATTCGCTTATAGAAGGGTTCCTTTTGGCCTCATGAACGCCAGAGCCACATTTCAGACCGACATGGACATTGATTTCAGAGGTTTAAGTGGCCACTATGTAGTAGTGTACTTGGATGATGTAACAATTTTCTCCAAGAGAAGAGAAGACCATGCTTTTCACTTGAAACAGATTTTTGGCTGGTGTAGAAGATATGGTATATCTCTAAACCACAAGAAAAGCATCTTTACAGTTCTTGAAGGGAAATTGTTGGGAGACATCATTTCAAAGAATGGAATCTCAATAGATCAAGAGAGAGTTAAGGCTATAACTCAGATTCCCATGCCCCATAATAAGAAAGCTATGCAATCATTTATGTGACAATAAATTTTGTCCAGAGGTTTGTCCCTGATTTTGCTCAAATTGTGGAACCTCTGCAACAAATGGTGAAGCGAAGTGTACAGTTCAAGTGGATTGACATTGAGAAATTTTCCTTTAAAGATATCAAAACAACAATATCTCAAGCACCTTCTTTGAAGAGTCCAAACTTTGATAAGAACTTTATTTTATATACCTTTGCTTCAGACAACTCTCTTGTAGCAGTGCTTACGGAGAAAGGGGAATTGGGAGACAAATACCTAATATCATTCATGAGTATTGGGTTACAAGGGGTGGAATTGAATTACCCAGCCATGGAAAAGAAATCATATGCAGCATTCAAGGCAACAAAATAATTTAGACCCTTTATTCTAAAGAACATAACAAAAGTTGTAGTTCCTCACCCACCTGTTAGGTCTCTTTTTGTGCAAAAGGAACTGGGTGAGCGAAGAGGGACTTGGGTGACTGCCCTACAGGAGTATGACCTAGAATTCAAACCAGCTATCATCATCAAAGGTCAAGGGTAGTGCAAGTTGATAGAAGATAATCAAACTGAGAAATATCCTGATTGGGAGAATGAAGCTGGAATGAACTTGATTGATGTATGTCCTATCTTCACTACTCCTGAATCACGGTCTATAGATCTGGTGTACTATTCTCAACAAGGATATCTACTAGAGCATTGGAGCTCCAAGCAGAGAAGGGCACTTTGGTTCAAGTAAGCCCCATATCAAATAATGGGTGGAGTGCTTTTCAGAAAAAGTTATGATGAAGTTTTGCTCAAATGTTTGGAAAGAGAGGATGCCTCCAAAATAGTCTAAGAATTACATGACTGACCGGTAGGAGGACATTATTCTAGGGATACCACAGCTCACAAGATACTTAGAGCTGGATATTACTGGCCAAATTTGTTTAAATATGCCCATCCTTATGCAAGAAAGTGTGATGTATGTTATAGGAGTGGTGGAAAATTGGCAAAAACGACGGGACCGTTACAACCTGTTACTATTTCAGAGCCGTTTGAACAGTGGGGCATAGATGTTATTAGGGAAATCAATCTGAATTCTTCATTACAACATCGATATATCCTTACATCTACCAATTATTTCACATGATGGGTGGAAGCGATTCCATTGCGCAAATTGAATGAAGATGATGTCATTGACTTCCTGTAAGAGAACATTATGACAAGGTTTGGAGTTCCGATTTCTCTTGTTTTTGATAATGCATCTTATTTCTCATCTATTAAAATAATTGAGTTTGCATATGAAAAGGGAATTAAGTTGCATTACTCAGCTAATTATTTTCCTCAGGGAAATGGTTTAGCGGAATCGAAAAATAAGAACCTTATCTGAATTTTGAAGAAAGCCATTATTGAAAATATGAGAAATTGGCACTTAGCCCTTCCAAATGCACTGTGGGAAGATAGGGTCACTCCAAATAATTCCTTAGGAGTGTATCCCTACACTATGGTATATGGAAAATAAGCTTTATTGCCCCCAAACATTCTGCTCTTGTCTTCGCATTTAGCTCAAGCCTTAAGAGGTTCCAACAGCGAAGTTTTACAAGCACGAATTGACACTTTGTTAAAACTAGAGCAACTATGACAAAAGGCTAAAGATAATTTCAACCAACATCAGGGTATCATCAAAAGATGGTTCGACAAGAGAAAATTCCGTACAAGAAACTTTGATGTATTAGACCTAGTATTGAAATGGGATGATCCTCATGCGGAAAAGGGAAAACACACAAAGTTCCAACATTTATGGATTGGCCCCTACCTAGTCAATGAGAATTTAGGCCTTGCAACTTATAAATTGCAAGATTTACAAGGACAGGAAGAAAGTATTCATGTAAATGGCCTTTGTCTCAAACATTACTTCGCTTAGAGTTCTAGAAACCCTTCGTACATAAATAACCTTTCTTTTATTGATTTTGTTTTCCAGTTGTTTATTTTCCTGTTTGTTTCATCTTATTTCATAACCTTAGTTTGTTTGCTTTTAATAAACCAACTCAATTTTTGGTGCTTGGAAGTATAGGCATCTTATTAAACTAAAAATATTTGGATGTCAGGAATTGCTTATGGGAAAGAGAAAATGATAAAGTTTGATCATAATGAGAGTCTTTGACTGTTGACATAGGATGGAAAAGGAAGCTATCCTTCAAGATCACATTTGAATCATTATAACCCCCGTGAAATAACCAAAACTCATGAGGTCTGGAGTACTATCTTGGGGTTTCATCGATCTCACATTAATACCTATCTCACGATGCATATCATGATGGACCCATGGAAAGGAAACATGTCTGACGGGTGTATGGTATTCAAAATAATCCCATTGCTACAAATCAAAGAATCCAAAAGGCTTAGATTGAAAAAGTCAGTTTTCCTAAATATTCAGTCTTCAATAAAAGAAATGATGTTGAAGAAATAAATCATCATACCAAAAGGGCTGTCAAAACAACAAATATCAACAAGGTTCTTCTCCATCCGTGAACATGATGAGAAAACACATTTGTTACTCACACAAAAGTACATTGTGGATGGAAGAACCTATACCAAATTCTCAAAATAAAAGAAGAAATCAAGGAAGACTCAGAAGACTTTTTCAGTCATAAAGAAAGCATAAAAATAATGCTAATAGCACGGGAATGAGGAACAAACGAATACATATGTCTTACTCCGTTACGATCCTATGGAGTCTTATCTGGTGGCAACTTAAAGACAGGGGGTAAAATGAACTTGATACTCTGACCCCAGGAGAGTTATCAAGACACTGAACTCTTGGTTACCTTACTCCGAAAGAAATGGTTTCAAATGTGACGCTTGAAAGTTGCATCCAATGAATACATATGGTTTAAATAAGTCTCAGGAAGTACATTTAAGTAATCATTGAACATTCACAGTACATTACCATACGCAAATCTTGTTGTTCAAAGAATTTTTTTTCCAGAGATCTGTGTTCACCAACTAGTTGTCAATTGTTGTTGCTGCAACTGCTTCCCCATTTTGTTTTGTGTTTTGGGGCCCCTCCTTACATTTTTTAATTTTGAAAGCACTCTTTCCCTTGTTACCCAACTGATATAATCCTCCCTGCATACCTAGTATTTCCTATAAGCTTAAGCAGAAAGATGTTCCTAAGCCCGAGTTGTCCTTTTGGTACGAAATCCTTAGGTGTGACTTTGGAAACAACCCTTATTTGAAGGTTCCGCTTTTTTATTTAAGATCAACGACTAGGGTTGAATCTGAATAAGATCAACAGTCAATAAATGCGGAAGCAGAAAAGCGAGAGCGGAAAGATTAAAATTTTGGTCGTGAAAAGGTTAAAGTTCTGATTTTTGCTTTTTGCAGTTCGAGATCAATGGTCCAAAGGGATTCTACGCAAATCAACGACTTGGGAAAGTAGGGAGACAAAAAGCAGAATCAGAAAAGTCAATTTTCGTTGATAAAAAAGTTAAAGTTCTCCCTCTCGCCTAACGTAGTCTTAGATCCGATGGTCCAGAAGGTTTCTGCGCAAATAAACGGCCCAGAAAGGTGGAAAAGTAAAGGCAGAGATGAAAAATTAAAGTTTGAACTTCGTGAAAATTGGAAAATCCGACTTCCGATTTCCTCTTTCCACAAAAGGTAGAGGTGAAAAATTAAGGTTTGAACTTCGTGAAAGATTGATTTTCTACTTTCTGAAAGGCGGAAGCGGAAGGGAGGAAGCGAAAGATGCAAGTTTTGTTCAAGAAACGTTTGGGATCCTGATTTCTGACTTTAGCATAGATCAATGGTTTGGAATGCTTCTGCATAGATCAGCGGCTGAGAAAGAATTGAAAGGGAAGAAGAAGAAAAGCGGAGGTGGAAAGTTAGAATTTTGGGCATGGAAAAGTTAAAGTCCCGTCTTCTGCCTTTCACGATCCGTAGATCAACGGTCTAGAATAGCCCATATAGATTGATGGTGAGGAAATGTTGTCATGAAAATCCAAGTCACGGAAGAGGAAATTTAAAGTTTAAACTTCGTAAAAATTGGAGAACCCAACTTTTGATTTCTGCTTTCCAAAGGGTGGGAGCGAAAAGTTGGAAGGCAGAAAGTTAAGTTTTGAACTTCACGAAAGTCTAAAAAATATGATTTCCTATTTCCTCTTAAATCAATGTCTTAGAAATATTCCACATAAATCAACGACTCAGAAGGATTCAGAAGGGTGGAAGAGAAAACTCGGAAAGCAGAAAGGTGGAATTTAAACTTCGTGAATGCAAAATCTGGCTTCCGATTTTTGCTTTTCACAAAGGGCGGAGGCGGAAAGTTGTAGTCGAAAAAGCTAATATTTTGGTCATGCAAAATTGGAATCCCGATTTTCAACTTCCAAATAGATCAATACCCAGGGATGACTCTGGAATAAAATCAATAGCCAAAAAAGGGTGGAAAGGAGCTAGCAGGGTTGCATGACCTATTGGTTCAGATCATACCTAATCCATCTTTGAGATGATCTGAGCCGTCTAACCTCTATTTTGTTTTTGACTGGGAACCATTGGGGAAATTGAGAAATATTTCTCCTAAAACTTATACTAAGTATTTTTCTTGCTTAACACGACGATAATCATCATGTTTTTGTTCTGTTTAGATAAAAGACACAAATCATTAAAATTGCAATTGAAAATATGCTGATTAGTTACAGTTGTCATTGACAGGATATTATTGTTTCAAGAACATACATACCTCGCATAATGTGATTTTTATGTATTACAAGTATTATGATTCACTGAGATAAGATGGGAGATTGCGAGTTCATTGCAAACCTATGATAATCTGACATGTCAAGGCTAAAAATATCCTCCAAGAGGGCACACTTGGGTCTTGGTGGAAACAATTCGAATTTGGAGGAAGATGAAGGGTTGAGGAGAAGCACAAATGTCGTGGAGGTTACCAAACATTAAGGATGAGTTGGAGGAAGCCTATGGGAGTGAATTCAACCTTGGAGGACCTTAGGATGGTTATAAAAATATGTCAAGAGAAATTATAACGGATTTTTATCATTTCAAGAATTTTCCTTTGTCATTGTGGAAAGCACTAGCTTGTCCATTGCACGGTGAGTGCTCACTTACCCAACTAGTGAGCCAATTTCGAGAGAGTGCGATTCCCATCCAAGTTGGCTATGGGAGAGGCCACCCTAACCTCTAATTTGGAGATTCATGGAGTATTTTTACTGCATATAGGAGGATTCTACTATTCGTGACCCATCTCTCCTCCCATTCGCTCAATCCACACTTCAATATTTCCATATTTCTCTATAATGGCGCACTTTTGTGAATGGTGGTTGCACCCGATTGAGTTGTAACATACCCATATAACCTGTCAAAAATGAAAAAATATTTTCAAACATAATTTCTGACACATGAATTTTAGCTATAAAATTCATAAACATTCATCCATAAGTTTTAAGAAAATAACCAGCATGAAAATCCACAAGAGAAAACTCAGCCTTCCGCACTTAAATCTACTTCTGCAACCAGAAAAGTCGTTTTCGTACTGAAACTGATTTTTTTGACTTTTGCTTCTGCATTCTTCCCTTCCTTCTTACGCTGCGAACTTCGGGAGTCGAAAACCTAACATTCGATGAAATATTTTATCCACACTTTTTCCTTCTACATTCCGCCTTTTTGCCTTCCACTGCAAACATCGAAAACCTAACATGTGATAGAATCATACATCCACACTTCCGCCTTCCTCCTTTCTGCCTTCCATTGTGGACTGCGGAACTTAGAAACTTAACATGTGACGAAATTTCCATTCACACTTCCACCTTCTACTGCAAATTGTGGAATTCGAAAACCTAACACACGATGAAATTGTTCATTCATACTTCCACCTTCTGCCTTCTGTCTTCCGCCTTTTCACCTTTCGTTGTAGACTGTGGAACTCAGAAACTCAACAAACGACGAAGTAATTTTAACCACATCTATGCCTTTCTGCCTTCCACTGCAGACTATGGAAATCGAAAACCTAACAAACGACACCTTTATTTATTTGCTTTCCACCTTCCGCAGACGAACTCCATATCGTGGAAAGCCACACTTGACCTCGTTTCTCCTTTTGATTTCCACCTCCTGCCTTCCATTGCAGACTTTGGGGTGTGGAAAACATACGTTTTCATTAGAGTTTTTGGCTCTTTCCATAAACTAAATCAATTCTACAAGTTAGAGTGGATTGAAAGACATTGTAGGTGCATTCCATTCAGTCATGACCATTCCCAACATACCAAGAGTATTTCTCCTATGAGAATGACAAAAACCCAATCCAGGGCATCAGCATAGTAGTTGTATCATACCATTAAAATAACCAATGCATTCATGATCCTATGAGTATGCACATCATTGATAGATCTATGGTCAATATCGTCAAATAAATGGTCGAGAATACTTCTGTTGAATGATATATCGCCTGGGATAAGCACTGAGACCCAGAAGTGATCATGAAATAAACACCTTTATGATCAATGACAGAGATAGGTCTTAGAGGAGATCAACGAAGAAGGTTTATCCCCAAACAGAGCAACGATTGACATCGATTTCACTAGGAGAACTAGCGCGGACAAATAAAGTTTTGTTGTGCATGATAAGAAATATGCGTAAATGACGTGTCCCCTCCCCATTGGATATTGCGCTTGAAGTTTGGAGGTATGAAAGTCATTTTATGGAGCATGATGGTTTAAAAGGGCCCACATATTTCATCGACCAGGAGTTGGGAGAAGAAATATCAACAGTTATCAGTTCATTTCGCTAATCAACTAGCAGGAGAGTTAACAACAGAGGCTGGACGTGGAATTCTTGTGAAATCCACTTCACCGTAGACTTGAAGTTCGCTCTTCGTTGAGCGTTAGAGGGACCATAGGCCAGGTCGGTTAAACTCAATGGTTTGACTAAAGTTATAATTGACCAAATCATGTATCATCCTGTCTAAGGACTTTATACAAAGGGCCTGGCATCACAAGAATAAGACATTCTTGAGCAAACCAATGCAGAATTTAAGAACAACCTGAGAATACTTATATGAGCGCACACACCCGTTGAACAACAATACTTTCATCAGAAAACCTAAGGCATTCTCTTATCATTACAACAAAATGGATAACATACATTAATACATCCATCGACGTGCCCTAATCTCATCAATCACAGAAATCATGCGGTATGCAAATAACTTCATACCTAACAACAATCCACCACTTGGGTTGCCATTTTACCAAATGCAAGGTGCAATCATTCAACACATTGTAAGAGTACAACATTTCATAAGTGTCATTCGATCTAAGCTAATATTTCATGATTTCATTGATATTAAAACACATCTTTAACATAAACAAACATACCCTGAGCTCAACAGGTTTGCATAAACAATACTCAGTAATGGAACCTGTTGTAAAACGAGACGAAATGAAAAGGGAACAACCACGTTCCACCCAACCGTAGATTAGGCACATATCACTCCATCCTCAATCAGTCAAGAGCTAAACTATGCATGTCGAGAGTGGTGACAGTCAAACTCAGTCCAGTTTTCCAGCGAGAAATCCCTTGCCTAACACAGAGTGCTCACACAACAAGTATTCCTTGTTCCAACATACTCAGCGGCGTCCCGCCTCCTGGTATATGCTTCCTTATTTATCCTTTTTTTCCTTATGTCTTTTACAACTAACAACCAATTCCCCCCAGGAATTTCTGCTCCACTACCTCTTGATTCCCCAGGGTGGGTCTAGCGCCATGATGGCATTCCCATGCCTGGTGTAACTTCCCTGAGAGTGACCCTTCACGTACACCACTCTCGCATGCATATATTCCTCATTGAATATGGTTGTCCCTATCATTCATATTTTTATTATAAGCATAAAGTTTCAATGAAATTTTTCCTCCAAGGACCAATTGACATATTCAAGGTTCACCAATCACATTCAGAAATAAAATAGTCTTTTCCAAAAATATTACAAATAAAATTTATCAATTGGGGATATTACATGAGTCCAGTTAATGCCCAAGCATGGGTGAATGAATTGTGGCTTTGTAATATATCTTCCATCCTCTATGTAAGTTGAACTTGGTAGAAATACATATGAAAATGTCCACATTTCCAAGCTTTGTTGTGACTAGTTTCCATGTGTTGATTTCCCATTTCAATGGAGTTGTATATCTTATGTATGTTGTGAATTGGATATGATGTTATATGTTGTTAGTGAGCTATTAATATGCTGCTAATGGTATATATTCATTATTCTATTTTCTGAACCATGATATACACAATTTGTGAGTCAAAGTCGAACTTTTACATGTTATTTCCCTTAAGCAAATATCACTGAATTTATGCATTTGAATATGAAGATTTACACATCTATTGAAGAAATATTAACCATACAAAATTATAGTAAATTAAGTCTAATAATATTCCCCATTATCTGTTTTACAATTTGGGGGGGGGGTCGCATAGGAGTTGGAGAGCCATTTCTGCTAACACCCTAGCGGGGATTGCACCATAAATTACTAGTAATTTTACCCTCTTTTCCAATGTTCCAAAACCGAGTTACATATGTCTATAACATGTCATAAAGTTATCATAGATTCCATTGAGTGTTCCTAAGACTCCCCATATAAGTCCCTACCAAATTCGAGACACTATTGTTCCATTTGAATCCCCTAAAGTCAAGACTAGTCAAGACATTTCCCCCCAAATTCTGCCTTTGTTGGGAATTTTTGAATTGGATCATTATAGTGGTATCAAGAATGATATTGGAAAATGTTGGATTTATATATTCATGTTTCCCAATGATGACCTCCGTCCATTAGAAACTAATATTGGAGACCTTAACAATGGAAGGAAGAAAGTGGAGAACTTAATTCTTTTTACAAGGAGATTAAGTCAAAACTAGGACTGGGAGATATGGATGACAAAGAAAATAGTGAGGACCTTAATACATTCATTAAATCATATCTTGAAAGGATTACCAAACATTTTATGCAAGGGTTCAAATTGTTGGCTAGCCAACTTGGGGGCAAGTCAACACGAGGGAGTAGTAGTAGTTCACCTCATGTTGAGAAGAAGACCAATGGGGAAGCCATTTTTTTGAATACTGGACCTCATAACCGAACCCATGAGTTAAAGAATCAGAATGGACTTGAAATACCTAAGTTTTCAGAGTCCAAATAATTCCCTTACACTTTTTATGATGTGAGGGAAGCAACAAATTATTGGCAACAACTAAGTGATGAATGTAGGAAAGTCCTACCTTTCAATAAGTTCATTAGAGCCATTCTTTAGTTTAAGCAAGGAGAAAGTGGGAATAGGGCACCTCCTCTTAATCATGAAATAAATTACATCATGGGAAAAGTAAGTATTCTTTTCTTTTATGGTTCCTCACAAATGCCTTCTAGTGCTTGGTTACAGAAATTAAGTGTGTATTTTCAGTCAAATCCTATGATTGAAGAAGATGCATTGAAACTGACCATTTTGCATCTTGAAGGGGAAGCTAGTGATTGGCAGTTCCATGGTATTAAAAAATTTAGACATGATAAATTTTATCTCATGAGGTTTTCTCAAATGCATTAATGGAAAGATTTGAGGGGAAATACCCCAAACCTCCTTTCAAATAACTAACACAATTGAAGCAAGTAGGAACTCCTGAAGCATATATGTTATAATTTGAAAATATTTCAGTAATGGTTTCTGATGTATATATGCATAGGTTGGTTTTATTATTTACTGAAGGATTGACATAACCTTTTAGAGGGCTCATGAAATCCCACAAGCCAACCACATTGAAGGATGCCATGAATTTGACAAGAGATTTGCATAATGTGTACCCAAGAACCAAACACCCCCCTAAGCCAAATTTCCCTTTCAAGTTCAAGGAAGGTAAGAAACCATGGAAAAAGGAATCCTCTACCAAAGAAAATAAAGGAGGACCAAGCAAAGAATAACTTAGAAGAAAGAATCTATGTTTCACATGCCAACAACCTTGGGGTTTTGGGACATGAATGTGCCAAGGGGAAGGCACACTACATTGAAGTTTTCTATGAAGACAATGAAGAGGGGGAGGAGGAGGGGGAAGCACAATTTGCAGCCCAAGAAGAAGGGTATGAAACAACAGAAGAAGAAGAACCCACTCCTGAGACAAGAAAAGTTGCAGCACTCTCAGGTGTACCTAGGTTCCATACGTTGAGGCTCAAGGGTAACATACAAGGAAAAAAGGTCACGGTTCTATTGGATGGTGGAGCCACTCATAAATTCATAGATGCAGGCTTGGTGGAGAGAAGAAAGTTACAAGCTGAAAATTTTGATGGTTTCACACTCATAATTCTAGGTAACAATTATATGGACTGCACTAAATGGATTCCAAAGCTTCAAGTTACTATAGGAAATCATACTATCATTGACAATTTTTATGTAGTGAATGTGGCTGATACAAATGTGGTTTTGGGAGTAAAATGGTTGTATTATTTAGGGGAGCATAAAATGAACTATCAAGTCCATGAAATGAGGTTAAAAAAATCAGAAGGGAAACCCATCTTGTTGAGTGGAATGCACACTTACCCAAATCAAGTGGTGTCCACTCACAACATGAGGTCTATATTTAGGAATGGAGACATAGAATAGGCTTTTGAATGTTTAATTACATCTCCTAAACCTCACTTTAAGGTTTCAAATTATCCTAAGGAGATAGAGAAATTATTGCATGAGATGGTTTTTGGAGACCTTCCCCCAGGAAGACCACCAGACAGAGGGGTGGATCATATCATTGAGTTAGAGATAGGAACACAACCTATCAAAATGAATCCCTATAGACACCCAAAAATGAATCAATATGATATTGATGAGCCCATTAAATAACTCTTTGAGTTGGGTCTCATAAGTCCTAGTTCCAAACCAAATGCTTCTTTAGTTTCCATGGTAAAGAAAAGGAATGGAAATTTGAGGATTTGCATTGATTTTAGAGATTTGAATAAGAAGACAGTGAAGAATATATATCTCATCCTAAGGATTGATGAGCTCCATGGATACAAGTTATTCTCAAATATTGACCTTAGATTTGGTTATCATCAAATTCGAATGAGGGAAGAAGACATACGAAAGACTGCTTTCAGATTCCACTATGGTCACTTTGAGTTTGTTCCCTGTTACCACCTAAGTTGTACTTAGTGGTTTTTTATCAAGTGAGCCTGGTGAATAGGACAAGGATAACTTGTTCAGACTTCAGAGAACCTTCAGTATTGCTTATGGGGAGCTTTGTTGTACTATATCACATGTTCATACCCCATGGGGGAATTGTAATAAATGTTCTAGCATGATAGTGTCTATAAAAGACTCAGTCTCTTAGACTTTATTTGTCAATCCGATCAGCCCAGGGTGTTTTTTCCCTTGGTTATTATCGGTTGTTGAATAAACGACTGATAATTTCTGAGTTTTTCACTCCATACCTCCAAAGTTGTGGTGGTCGGCTTGGCATTTAGGCCTATTGAGGTTATTAGAGTCTATGTGTCAATGTATAAACATGCTAGGCATCATGGTCGAGTCATATGAACATGTCTAAGTCCCCCTAGGTTTTTTCAATTTTTCAATTTTTTGATTTTCTCAGTGTTTTTTATTAAAATTTAATCTTTCCAAAACTTAGGCTATTTTTTAATAATTTAATTGGAAAAAATGATTTTGTAATAAAAGTGGGCCAAATAATCACTTTCAGTCATGTAGGTGCTCATTCTCAAGCTAAGAGTACCATGTAAACCCATGGACCCACTATTTCCTAGTTTTGAGTGATTTTCCATCACTCAGGTCAGAATTCCCCAAAAAATCAATTATTCATTATTTTAATTAATAAATTGATGAATAATGGAGCAAATACAGAATCCTAGATCAGGGGATTCTCAGTTGATTTGATTGAAATCAGTCAGATCTAAACTAGATTGACTGGATCTGACAAATACTTGACTGAAGGAGGTGATCAAATCAGATCCAGAGTTGATCTCCAGCAGCCTTTATGGGGAATTGCACCCTCTCTCTCTCCTCCACACATGTGGGCTCTCCTGGAAGCTCTGTGGATTGATGTGTCGGTTTATGGGTTGATGTGTCAGCTCGATAAATCCCCCGGTTGACAAGTAGGCTCAGTTCAGCTTCATATCAGCATTGATGGACTCTCCCTCAACTACAGTGATCTGTCTCCTTGGGATTTGTGCCCCCCCTGGGCTGGATCTCCTGGTTTTTGTATAAATAAAAGTACAAGCCACCTCTTCCAAGCTAGTTAGAGTTGGATTGAAGGGCTTGCTATTGTAATACTGTTGTAATCTTTTGATTGTTGGAATAAAGAAGCTTTGGAGGCCAAATGGTGTAATTCTCTCATGTGTGTGGATTAAGCATTGTCTTACGGCTATTGATGTCGCCGGCTTTTCTCTTAATTTCTCCATCTAAACCCTGTCTGGATTGAACGATTCAGCTGAATCAATAGGAGTATAGTTGGGCAAGTAAGGTTACCTTTTTTCTTTCTTTCTATATATCATAGCATATATGTTTGAAGATCTAGATTATACATGTTCAATAAGTTTATTTGCATGTAATTCTTATCTCTTTTTCATATATATATCCAGATCTCATGAGGTTTCGTGCAAGATTGTGTGTTTAGCTTTCAGGTAGCGAGGATTGGACGAGCTGTGGATCTAGTTTGACTCCACTGTACATCCAAAAACTTTGTGAAGGAATTGCCCCTCTGTATTCCACTAACAAGTTTCCATTGTAGATCCATCCAACAACGGGCCTTTCCCCTTCTCTTCCTCCTTTCTATTAAAATCAATCTTCCGGTTACCTGTCTCTTCCTCTTATGATCAAATCTATTTCTAAGAATTGAATATATATTGTTAGATCTAGTTCATAAGAGTCTTGTTGCTTAGATATGTAATTTCATAAAGAATATCATTTCATAAAGATAGATCTAGGTGTAGGAATTTCCTTTTTTGCAAGTAGCTAAAGCATAGATCTAAAGCTTGCTCATAAGATAGTTTCTTTTTTCGTTCTTCAAAGATTTAAATTCTACAAGAAAAGTGCATATCTCATTGGCTGCCCAAACAGCAAGCCAAGATCATAAGGAAAGCTTGCTTTCCTTGGTTCCTTTTTGCAAAACTAGATTATCTCTTTCTAACAATTTTTTTTACTTAGTTTTTTTCGATAACTAGCGTGGTGACCCAAAACACTTTTAAAGTGTATTTGGGCACATTTGATTCTAATTGCTCGTTGTTTTTTAGCAGGTCTAACAAAAAAGAGAAGGAGACTCTGCCCATTTTCCAACTCTTGGACGAACCAGAGCTTCCTGGAAGCTTCCCCCACCGCCGTGTTTTGATTTTAGCTTGTTTCAAGCTTGTTGTAAGCATTTGGATCCTAGATAACAAGGACCAAAGTGCATCAATTTCAATTTTCTGATATTGTAAATCGCTGCTAATAAAAACAATAGATCTTTTCGAATAGGCTCTTTCAAGCCTATTCACCACCCCCCGTGGGGGGATTTGCGTCCGTGTCTTTTTTTTGCTTTTCGTTTATCTTTTTTTTTAATCTAGTGCAGTTCTAATCTACAGGGTAGTATACTTTGATTTATAATAATTTCCATATTCCATATCTAAGGTTTCAAAGTAATTTTAATACTTACCCCACAACTTCCCGATTGATCCGAAAGGGGAAAGAGATGTGTGGTAGGACTAATTAGAAAACCAGCATTGTGTATCTTTTTTTATTTTTCATCAACTGTTTCATCAACTATAATAAAATTAACCCCTCCTTGATTCCTCGATTGAGATCCACTTGGATCGAAAGAGGTTCCTGGAGGGTTTTCTTTTTAACAAGAACGCCTATCTTAAAATTTACAAAAATTGACAAGACCCCGGTGTGTATGCTCTGCACTTAGCTGTGGTTCATTCGATCAGTAAAGCTGCATCAAAAGAACTTGAGTGACTAGAATAATTAGGATTCACTCTCCCAAATTGACAAACCATCAGGTGAAAATCCAACACCTCGATCAAACCATTACGGTGGAAAAATACCCAAAGGAAGCGGGAACTCCTAAAAAGTGACCTTGGGCCCCGCAGGGATAATTTTAGGGGTGAATTTTAGCCCAGTGGGCTATTTTTCCATGTTTTTCTCCCAAAAAACATTCGCCATTTTGCATTTTTTGAAGCCCTGTTTCGCCCAATTTTGATGGGGTAAAATTTTTTCACCCTAAAAATCGCCAAATTATTATATAAACGATATAAAATCCTTGGAAATTAAAATATTTTTTGAAAAATATCGCCAATCATTTTATAGTTGGAGTTTTAAGAAATGGTAATATTCGCCAACATTTATACACTTTTAAATAAGTATGGTTCCTTAAAATCATCCCTACCTTGGGGCACCAATCTCTGTTACACCTACGGGTGCATTATGAACAATAGCCTCAGAGACTCCATTCATCCCACATATTCCTTGCGGGTAGCCGTGAAGGTTTAGTTTTGGACATACTCCAAGTACTCTCGGGTATATCTGGAGTCCACTCCTTCGCCTAATTTTAATCAACTCATATTTCACATTAACTTAAAACGTACCAAGAGGCAATCGCAAAACATTCACTCCAAGCACATGCAAGTACATTGATTATCTTTTGACTCCATTTTAAGGCACTGGCTATTTTCGTTCTATATATATATATATATATTGTGTCTCAGGATTGTGCTTTCATGTGGTCATTTTGTATCTTGTCATCTATGGTTGTTTATGGTTAAATTTCAAACTCCTAAGTAACTCATTCAATTTAACATCACCATACTAAATAATTTTGCCTTAGTAACTTAATAGGGTCTACCCCCCTTGGCTTCATTAGGAGTTGAGCCTAAACGGAGGAGTCAAGAACAAGGTGACAAACTTGACTCGAGACTTGCCCCCAAGGACACACCGAGTGGCTTGAAGATTTTTGCCACGTGACCCAAGTGTGTGAAAGGAGGCAACACTTTTTTGCGCCGTTGCCGGGGATAAATATTTTTATTCCTGAGTACAACTTTTGTTTTCTTCCTTTTTGTTTTTGCTTTCTTTGATGAATGCTTAGAGTAGATCTTTAATTTTCATTTGGCGACTCCACTGACTTTTTTTCTAGTTTTTATTTTTATAAAGAAAAGCAAAAAATAATTTTTGTGAAAAAGATTTATAAATGCTTATTTTTCTTTTTCACATGACAACTCCATTGAAGGGATAAAACCCTGTTATCTCATAAACTTGTGAAGTTTTGTTGTGTGTAGATGAGCCCATGCGACATGTTAAAACCTTTAAAGCTCATCAGTTGACGACTCCACCTTTTCAGTACAAGGTTTAATGGTTATATCAAATGCATACTATTAATTTTTGATATGCATGAATTAAAGGAGAAATATGGTGCCTAGATAACTGTAATTTTTAAGCCTATGGATTTCTCAAACATCCCGGGTTTTCATAACTCTTGTAATGGTGTGGGGGATGCATATAAATGGCTTCTAGTTTTTCATGGAAATTATGGTGATTCGGCCATCTGGCATGTCAAATCTTTCCTTCAGTTGATGGCTGACTTCAATATTCTTCATGAAGACAATATGATGAAAATGTTTGCTGGTACTTTTTGGGGTGAGGCCTGTTGTTGGTTCTATCAGGGCCTTCCTAATAAATGTATAACTTATTTTCCAAGCTTCCTTTGGATGTTTTTAGAGCAGTGGCATGATGGTAGGGGTAGTATGAATGGTTTGAAAAAGTTCCTTGAAAAGATATGTACCTTCTACCTATCTGGGACAAAGTATCACATGGAAACATATGATGGACCTTTTGCCATGATACAAAGGATTGAAGACTTGGAATCACTTCTTGAACATTTAAGTGAAGAGGAGGTCCATGATCCTCCCATCAAAGAGTTTCCTCATAGTTATTCAAGAAAGGAAGTGATTAAGCAGCTTATTAAAGATTATGAGGTATCTCCCAATACATTGCAAGATTTCGAGGAAGGGAAAATCCAGGATGATCCTATTGAAGAGCTTCAGGAGGAGCCCATGATGGAACACATTGTTGAAGACTCTCCTCATGTCACCATAGCTGAAAACATTGAAAATTTGAGATATTCTCAAGTGTGTTGCAATGCTGATATTTTTCTAGCTGAAAGTCCTCTAGAGAAACCCACTAAGCAACACATCCCAAGTGATCTTGTTAGGTCATGATTTTGTCTTCCTTAGTTTCATGGTTTTATTTATGTTTTTGAACCTTGCTATTATTTTTTGTTTCTAGAAAGTTTTGTTTATAAAGATAATTTTGATTTCAAACTTTTAATTTTCATGATTTTTTATTTTTAAGCTTGTTTTTATAAAGTTTGCTTTGATTTCATTGTTGAGGGGTTTTATAAGGCATATATGGATTAAATAGTTTTATAAATAACACTAAGGTCAAGATTAAACCCATAAACCAAGTTTTAATCCTTATTATTGGCCTAATAATATGAAATTATTTGATTGGAATTTCTTGTAGCGCAAGAGCAAAATAGATACACTAGAGCACTACAAGAAAATCACGAATGCTAAAATCATCATTTTTTCAGTCCGATTTTTCAGGTGTCTTATCTCTGAGGTGTCAATCATATCATTTGATGCATTTGATACATGTCCTGCATAGTTTTATCATTGAAATAGGTGGATGATCATCATAAGAGGTAGATCATGGTGATTGCACGCAGAGCAGGTTAAATGATGACAGTGAGTAGAATGAGACAAAGTTTTTCGGGAGTATGTTCCTTATTTGAAGGACACAAAGGATATTGAAGGTCATGGTGAGAAGACACTGCTGCGAAATCGAGATTTTTCAAGTGAAGGAGGAATTAGGGCTTTCCAGCAGTGACTATTTGAAGTGGTCTGGACGATTAGAGACAGGTGGAACATGAAATTCGACACTTAACCATTGAAATAATTGCATTCCAACGCTCATATTGGTCTTCTAAAAAGGTAGCCCGCGTGTCATTACTAGGGTTTTCTTAATTTGGGGCTTTTCTGATGAAATACTTAATGATAAAATTCGAACGAAGAATATGAGTTTTTTCACCTAATACACTGTAAATGATGAATTATTGACAAATAGATTCAAAGTATTCATCATTTAAAACAATAAAATTCAGACCAGAACTTGTTGGAGTTCCCTGAACTGTGTGATTAGGTCAGACTGTTGTGATTTGGCACAAAGGATTTCTGAACTGTGTGTTAGGACAGACTATTGTGATTTGAAGATAGTTAGACTGTGGGATATCGACAGGTGTTGTTAAACCATAGTAAATATGAAGAAAAGTGTAAAAAAAAATAGAGCAAATCCCACTGACCTAAGCTGGGTGGACAATTTTCCAGAATGTGCAGAGTTTTTTTCAAATGCAGGATGGTTAACTTTTTTCAAAAAGATTGATGGATATCATGCAGAGGTATCTCATAAATTTGCTCAGTGCTTAGATAAAGACATTGTGTCTTTTGATACTTTACAATTCAAAATAACTAAAGAGTTGATAGCTGAGGCAACAGGCATCTTGAACGAGGGAGAATTATGGTTTAAGAAGGTTCCATTCACCTTCAATGCACAAAAGTACTTGCTTCCTGGTGATATTACAGATTGGGGTAAAGGTGTACCAATTCATAACTTCAAACCTGAATGGATTGAGCCCATTAAAGTCTTACAGAGTTATATTCCCTGTGAGGGTAGATATGCTTTTGTTTTCAAATACCACTTTAGATTTCTTTAGCATCTTTGTGATGAGTCCAAGATGAACTTACCCTTCTTCTTTCTGAAAAGTCTGCAAAAGATGTCATGCAGAGTTAAGGAGCACCAAAATCATACAAAGCAGTCTATTTTCCATCATGGACTCATCAAGCTTATCATAACACTATTTTGCAGAGTAGGGGAAAGACTTGGGAGTATTTCATTTTCTTGTCAGGTTTTCAAAATGATCAAGAGGGACAGTCTCACAGAAGACAAGCTGATAAAGGGTAGACTTTGATTAGAAAGCTCAGGCAAAAGGTAAAGGTCAAGGATGAAAACAGGGTTAAATTAGAGGAAGTTTCAAACCATGCAAATGAAAACTTTGAATTTAAACAACAACTTAGTGACAATGAGAGAAAGAATTTACATTCAGATATTAAGGAAGTTGAGTCTATTGAAAATGTTGTACCTGCAGAGACAATTTCAAATGAAAAAGAGGATATTGAAGTGCAAAGACAAAGTCCTATCACAGTTCTATCAGAAGATGAGAAATGCCTATTTGATGATGATAAAGTTCCTGTCACTGATGCAACTAGGATTTGTACTGAGCAGGAATTTCACAGCCATGGTGATGAGGTAGCACTGTCAAAAAGAAAGAAAATAAAATTTGTTGAGTTTGCCTCAGTTATTCATCAGGGTAAGACTATCAAAATGTTGGGGGAGATTGCTACTATTTGGAGACCTAAAACCAGACCTAGAAATAAACTCAGACTGAACATGAAAAAGTTGTTGAATCCTAAATTGAATAAAGAAATAGTGACAGTGCTAGATGATTCTTCATCTGAGGAAAAATTGAATGATGATAAAGATGACAGTAAGGGTAAAAGGCCAATTGAATAAAAAAGAGAGTCCGTCCTGACTGATACCAAGATATTTGATATATTTCTGGAGGTACGAAGTCAGATGTTGCAGGAACAACAAGAAGGTGAAATAAAGAGTTCTGACTCAGAGAAGAAGGTGATGGTTGAAGAAAAAGTTCCATGTAAAGTTGAGAGTGAAGAACACCTAGGGTTTCCTGGAACACCTAAAGAATTATTGCAAGAAGATGAGGAAATTTATAAGAGATTGAATATTCCATGGCTTCCAAATGAGATGCAAACCACATCAGGAAATAAAATCTTTGATTCAAAAAAAGAAAATCTTCAGAGAAGTATAAAGCAATACAGGGACCAGATTGAGTATATGCAAGAGGCAAATGATGGGTTGGTTACAACAAATAGGAAGCTTAGGGAAGATCTGGAGGAAGTAAACAACCATTATCAGGAGCTAATCACAGTTTCAAGAGAAGCATTGAAAAGGAAAAGGAAAACAGAAAGTCAATTCACAATGTTAAAACAAACCATCCAGGACTTGCAACAGCACAATGAAGAGTTAACAGGGAATATTGCAGCTATGGAGACAGATCAGTTGAAGGCAAGAAGAAAAGCTCAAGCCTCGGAAGGAATAGCTTTATTGATTGAAGCAGCTAAGGATTTATGAAAGTTAGTTTTTAGTTAAGATTAAAAGTTATGTTTTTTTTGTAAAAGGTTGTATTGAACTATTCGATAGGTAGC
Source organism: Pseudotsuga menziesii (assembly GCA_001517045.1). Taxonomy (NCBI): domain Eukaryota; kingdom Viridiplantae; phylum Streptophyta; class Pinopsida; order Pinales; family Pinaceae; genus Pseudotsuga; species Pseudotsuga menziesii. The sequence continues at coordinate 82,844 of LPNX011164254.1, forward strand.
TTTAAAAAACAGTTATAATTCAGTTATCTAACTGATTTTGAAAGCAAGATAAATGTAAGTTTGAAAGAGGACAAGGGGTTCGATTTTTTGCTGGAAAGAGGAGGTCATCATACTTGTTTATGAGCTAAGTAAAGACTCTTATGTGTATTTTGAGGACTGAATTATGAAATATATGCTCTATATTCCCTTCAGTTTATTCTCTGGCTTCATTTATAACTTGTTTTAGTTACTCAGCTGGTAATTTCATTGCTTGTTTAAAGTTTTTATACTTGGAATGCTTTCCATCTATGGGTGAATCTCAATATTGTTTTATGTTGGATTATGGTTATTATGTTATGCATCTCAGCCCTCCTATGCTCATGATTTAGTGTTTATTTGGATTTATGAATGTATTCCCTCTTGTCTTCAAACTGCTCAACCAAAAAACCTTGAAATCCCTAAAAACCCTATTTTGTTTTATTGAGATTATTGAGATTGTGTTGGCTTGTTCTCTTGTAGTCTGGGAATAATTTCTGGCACTAACAGATCCCATTGAACATGTCCAAAAATTTTCCTTGATTGAAGATAATATTGAAGATCCTCTTCATGATATCATAACAGAAGCCTATAAAGAAACTTATGATAAGATCAGTATGGTGTGCGGTGACACTAGACCTTGTTCTCCTCATGTTGATGAAGGTTTGGAAAGTTTATTGCCTTGTTATTTTTTTCTAAATAAGATTGTTATGAATACAAGGAGGACATGGATAGGCAGGAGCATCATGCCATGGATGAAGAGTCCCCCACATATGACATGGATGGGAGTGATGACTATTGGAATTTCATAGACAATCCAAATTGTGAAAATCTTATGGAGAATCCCATCCATGATATGTCCAACAAGGGGAGTGTCTATTCAAAAATTTGTGGAAGTCCAATCTATGATACGTCCATAGAGGGGAGCATGGATCTGGATGCCTGGGAAAACTTTAGTATGGAAGAGGAGCATTCAGAATTTTCACGTGATCATTCAGATTCATATCATGTAGAGCAGCACAAGGGTATCGGTAATGAAGACATTGAGAAACAGTGTTGTGAAAAGTCAGATGTGATGCAGTCAATGGAATATCAGTCTCAGCCATCTTTTTCACATATAGAGGTTCCTTATGATTTGGAGCTACTTGGGGCTTGTGCAACGAGTTATCATTTGATAAGCCCTGGTGATCAGTATGATGATATAGATAGTTTGCCTCATCGTTCTGATTGGTATATCAGTCCTATCCAGTCATGGATAGAAGCAGCCTACATGAGCACATACAAGTCGGGGAAGAATTTTTATGACATGATTCATGCCTATGATCTCCCATCCATCCCGCCCATTCTGAATCATCACGCAGGTTTGCATTTTCTGAATAAGGTATCCTTACTTTGGTTGGTAACCAAAGACAAGGAAAACAAAAATAATGTTAATAAAATGCTTAGGTGGTTACATTGGATTTTTTATTACACCTAACCTTTTTATATCATGCTTAGAGTAGGAAAATAAGCTCCTAAAAGAGAGCATTTACTTTCTGCATTTATGTTTTGTACTTAGCTATAATAAAACTTTTTTTCATTAGTTAATTACATTTATTTTGTTTAAATAATTCAGCTTAATGGTTCATTTGGTTTTTATATAAAGCTTGTGCTACTGAGGTTTTCTTGTCAGGTTGAGATGTTTTTACAGGGTATATAAACCAGAGATTCTGGTGTTCTTGTATCCTCTCCTTGCCTTAAAGACCAGATCGAGCACTCGTCCCACAGTTGGAGCCAGAATGTTACCACCGAAGTTGTACTTAGTGGTTTTTTATCAAGTGAGCCTGGTGAACCGGACAAGGATAAATTGTTCGGACTTCAGAGAACCTTCAGTCTTGCTTCTGGGGAGCTTTGTTGTACTATATCACATGTTCATACTCCATGGGGGAATTGTAATAAATGTTCTAGCATGATACTGTTTGTAAAAGACTCGGTCTCTTAGACTTTATTTGTCAATTCGATCAGCCCAGGGTGATTTTTCCCTTGGTTATTATTGGTTGTTGAATAAACGACTAATAATTTCTGAGTTTTTCACTCCATACCTCCAAAGTTGGGGTGGTCGGCTTGGCATTTAGGCATATTGAGGTTATTAGAGTCTATTTTTCAATGTATAAACATGCTAGGCATCATGGTCGAGTCATATGAACATGTCTAAGTCCCCCTAGGTTTTTTCAATTTTTCATTTTTTTAAATTTTTTCAGTGTTTTTAATTAAAATTTAATTTTTCCAAAACTTAGGCTATTTTTTAATAGTTTAATTGGAAAAATTGATTTTGTAATAAAAGTGGGCCAAATAATCAGTTTCAGTCAAGTAGGTGCTCATTTTCAAGCTAAGAGCACCATGTAAACCCATGGACGCACTATTTCCTAGTTTTGAGTGATTTTCCATCACTCAGGTCAGAAATCCCCGAAAAATCAATTATTGATTATTTTAATTAATAAATTGATGAATAATGGAGCAAATCTAGAATCCTAGATCATAGGATTCTCAGTCGATTTGATTGAAATCAGTCAGATCTGAGCCAGATTGACTGGATCTGACAAATCCTTGACTGAAGGAGGTGATCGAATCAAATCCAGAGTTGATCTTCAGTAGCCTTTATGGGGAATTGTGCCCTCTCTCTCTCCTCCACACATGTGGGCTCTCCTGGAAGCTCTATGGACTGATGTGTCGGTTTATGGGTTGATGTGTCAGCTCGATCAGCCCCCCGGTTGACAAGTAGGCTCAGTTCAACTTCAGATCAGCATTGATGGACTCTCCCTCAGCTACAGTGATCTATCTCCTTGGGATTTGTGCCCCATTTGGGTTGGATCTCCTAGTTTTTGTATAAATAAAAGCACAAGCTACCTCTTCCAAGCTAGTTAGAGTTGGATTGAAGGGCTTGTTATTGTAATACTGTTGTAATCTTTTTATTGTTGGAATAAAGAAGCTTTGGAGGCCAAATGGTGTAATGCTCTCATGTGTGTGGATTATGCATTGTCTTACGACTATTGATGTTGCCAACTTTTCTCTCAATTTCTTCATCTGAACCTTGTCTGGCTTGAACGATTCAGCTGAATCAATAGGAGTATAGTTGGGCAAGTAAGGTTACTTTTTTTTTCTTCTATATCTCATAGCATATATGTCTGAATATCTAGATTATACATGTTTAATAAGTTTATTTGCATGTAATTCTTGTCTCTTTTTCATATATATATATCCATATCTCATGAGGTTTCGTGCAGGATTGTGTGTTTAGCTTTCAGGTAGCGAGGATTGGACGAGTTGTGGATCTAGTTTGACTCCACTATACATCCAAAAACTTTGTGAAGGCATTGCCCCTCTATATTCCACTAACAAGTTTCCATTGCAGATCCATCCAACAACGGGCCTTTCCCCTTCTCTTCCTCCTTTCTATTAAAATCAATCTTCCGGTTACTTGTCTCTTCCTCTTATGATCAGATCTAGTTCTAAGAATTGAATATATATTGTTAGATCTAGTTCATAAGATTCTTGTTTCTTATATCTATAATTTCATAAATAATATCACTTCATAAAGATTGATCTAGGTGTAGGAATTTCCTTTTCTGCAAGTAGTTAAAGCATAGATCTAAAGCTTGGTCATAAGGTAGTTTTTTTTTCGTTCTTCAAAGATTTAAATTATGCAAGAAAAGTGCATATCTCATTGGCTGCCCAAACAACAAGCCAATATCCCAAGGAAAGCTTGCTTTCCTTGGTTCCTTTTTGCAAAACTAGATTAGCCCCTTTTAACAATTTTTTTACTTAGTTTTTTTTCGGGAACTAGCATGGTGACCCAAAACACTTTTAAAGTGTGTTTGGGCACATTTGATTATAATTTATTGCTGTTTTTTATCAGGTCTAACAAAAAAGAGAAGGATACTCTGCCCATTTTACAACTCTTGGACAAACCAGAGCTTCCTGGAAGCTTCCCCCATCGTCGTGTTTTGATTGTAGCTTGTTACAAGCTTGTTGTAAGCCTTTGGATCCTAGATAACAAGGACCAAAGTGCATCAATTTCAATTTTATGATATTGTAAATCGCTACTAATAAAAACAAAATATCTTTTCGAATAGGCTCTTTCGAGCCTATTCACCATTCCCCCTTGGGGGATTTGCGTCCGTGTCTTTTTTTTGCTTTTCGTTTATATTTTTTTTAATCTAGCGTAGTTCTAATCTGCAGGGTAGTATAATTTGATTTATAATCATTTCCATATTCCATATCTGAGGTTTCAAAGTAATTTAATACTTACCCCACGACTTCTCGATTGACTCGAAAGGGGAAAGAGATGCGTGGTAGGACTAATTAGAAAACCAGCATTGTGTATCTTTTTTTTCTTTTTCATCAACTGTTTCATCAACTATAATAAAATTAACCCCTCCTTGATTCCCCAATTGAGATCCACTTGGATCGAAAGAGGTTCCTGGAGGGTTTTCTTTTTAACAAGAACACCTATTCTAAAATTTACTAAAATTGACAAGACCCCGGTGTGTATGCTCTGCACTTGGCTGTGGTTCGTCCAATAAGTCAAGCTGCATCAAAATCACTTGAGTGACTAGAATAATTAGGATTCAATCTCCCAAATTGACAAACCATCAGGTGAAAATCCAACACCTTGATCAAACCATTACGGTGGCAAAATACCCAAAGGAAGTGGGAACTCCTAAAAAGTGACCTTGGGGCACCAATCTCTGTTACACCTGCGGGTGCATTATGAGCAATATCCTCATAGACTCCATTCAGCCCACATATTCCTTGCGGGTAGCCGTGAAGGTTTAGTTTTGGACATACTCCAAGTACTTTTGGGTATATTTGGAGTCCACCCCTTCCCCTAATTTTAATCAACTCATATTTCACATTAACTTAAAACGTACCAAGAGGCAATCACAAAACATTCACTCCAAGCACATGCAAGTACATTGATTATCTTTTGAATCCATTTTAAGGCACTGGCTATTTTCTTTCTATATATCTATATTGTGTCTTAGGATTGTGCTTTCATGCGCTCATTTTGTATCTTGACATCTATGGTTGTTTATGGTTAAATTTCAAACTCCTAAGTAACTCATTCAATTTAACATCACCATACTAAATAATTTTGCCTTAGTAACTTAATAGGGTCTACCCCCCTGGGCTTCATTAGGAGTTGAGCCTAAACGGAGGAGTCAAATACAAGGTGACAACCTTGACTTGATACTTTCCCCCAAGGACACACCGAGTGGCTTGAAGATTTCTGCCACGTGACCCAGGTGTGTGAAAGGCGGCAACATTCCCATGCCCTTTGGCTTGAAAAATGTACCTGCCACATTCCAATCATGCATGATGAATATATTTCACAAGCACTTCGTATGTTTGTACTAGTTTTCGTTGATGACATTCTTACTTACAATAAAACTTGGAAGGAACATTAGCATCATCTAGAAGAGGTGTTAAAAATCCTGCTTGATCAAGCTTTGTTTGCTAAGCTCTCAAAATGTGAGTTTGGTTTGATAGAGATCTTGTATCTTGGACAAAGCATTGATCAAGATGGTGTGAAGGTGGATATTGAGAAAATAAGAGCCATTATAGAATGGCCTCGTCCCAAAAATATCACTGAATTGAGAGGATTCATTGGAATTTACACCTACTATAGAAAGTTTGTGAAGGGGTTCTCCCAACTCACTTCACCTCTCACTGATTTGAAAATAAATATGCTTTCCAATGGCATGAAGGGGCTGAAAAATATTTCCAAATAATGAAAGAGGTAATAATCAATTGTCCTATTCTAGCCTTGCTTGTTTTTTTTAAACCATTTGTCTTGGAATGTGATGCATCAAGAGAGGGCATTGGAGCAGTCCTAAAACAAGGACAACACCCAATATATCTTGCGAGTAGGAAGCTACAATCACATGAGAAGATTTAATCCATTTATGATAAATAAATGTTAGCCATCATGCATGCTTTGATAAAGTATATACAATACTTGGTGGGAAACAAATTTGTGGTCAAAATCGATCATAACAGCTTAAGGTACTTCCTCACTCAAAAGGATCTAAATGAAGGGTATAAAAAGTGGGTGAGTAAGATTCAAGAATTTAAATTTGATATTTAATATGTGAAGGGCCAAATAATGTGGTAGTTAATGCCTTATCTAGAATACCTTCTATTTCTTTGATGGGTGTAGCAGAAAATTGGAAAGCCACATTAGAAGTAGAGTATGTTAAGGATAAGTTTTCTTGTGAACTTTTTGATGGGACTAACCATGATTATAGGTATAAGGTTTTGGAAGGAATCATATACTACAGAGATAGAATCGATGGGTCCCTAGTTCGAGTTTGAAGGAGAACATTTTAAATAAAGCTCATGATTCTCCTCTAGCAGCTGACCCCGGTTTCTTCAAAACATACCGAATGTTGAGGGGAATATTCTCATGGAAAGGGTTGAAGGCTGATGTTATGAATTATGTTAATGAATTCCCCACATGTTAGAAAAATAAAGTGGATAACACTCATCCAGCTGGCCTCTTACACCCCTTGCTTATTCCAGAACAAAAATGGGAAAGCATTTTCATGGATTTCATCATTGGTTTGTCCAAGGTATTTGGTAAGGATTGCATATTTGTGGTGGTGTATAGGCTCACTAAATTTTCTCATTTATTTGTTGTTACTACCACCTTCATTTCTACACAAGTGGCTGAACTATTTCTTAAAGAAGTTTTCAGATTGCATGGGCTTCCTAAGAGCATTGTTAGTGACATGTATAACAGATTTTTTAGTGCATTTTGGCAATAACTCTTCAAAATGGAGGGGACAAATTTGACACCTAGCACAAGTTATCATCCAAAAACTTATGGAAAAACATAGAGGGTGAATCAATGGTTGGAAGGCTACTTGAGGAACTATGTTAGTGGGCAACAAAAAGCATGGATAAAATGGTTGCTTTTGGGTGAGGTTTGTTACAATACTACTTTTCATATGTCCATTGGCATGTCTCCTTTCAAAGCACTTTATGGTTATGATGAATCCACTTTTATTGACCACATTTTTGGTGATAGTACAGCTCCAAAGGCTAATGATGGATTGAAGAAAGTCAAGAAATTTTGAAGGCTTTGAAAGATAACTTGAAAGTTGCCCAAAATCAGCAAAAACAATATGTAGACCAACATAGAGTGGAGAGGCATTTCCAAGTGAATGAATTGGTGTATTTTAGTTTTCATCCCTACAAACAAACCACCATAAATTTTAAAGGTTCAGAAAAACTAAAACCAAGGTTTTATGGTCACTACAAGGTGATTCGAAAGGTTGGAGAAGTGGCCTATGAATTGGAGCTTCCCATGGGAAGTAAAATTCATAATGTATTTCATGTTTCATGTCTAAAGAAGGTTATAGGTCAGCATATTTCATTTTTATATTTCGTACCTGATTTGGATGATGAAGGACGACTTGTTCTCCTTCCAGACAAAATCTTGAGAACAAGGGAGAGAAGGCTAAGAAGAAGAACATTAAAAGAATACTTGGTACAATGGAAGGATTTTCCTAGTGAGGAAGCCACTTGGGAAGAGGAACACATTTTGCATCATCCAAACTTGGAATTTATTGAGGACAAGAAATATTGGGTGGGGAGGATTTTCATGTTCACATCCCAATGAGACTACTAGTTCACAATGTTTCACCCAACTACTAGTTACATAGGTTGGGGAGGAGGCATTAAATCGTGTAGTAAGGGAGCTATGGGACCCAAGAGAAACTTAGTTTGTCATTTAAAAATTAAATTATGTCATACAAATAACAAATATAGATAAAATAAAATGGCATTTCTTCATAAGGACATTTGGAGCTTCAAGGAGACCTTGGGTGGCTAGATTCTTCCTTATAGATGTCATGAATTAACCTCAAATTCAAAGTTATGAATAATAGAATGTTCTTTGAAGGTGAATATGTGTAAAGTAACATATCATGAGCCCAAGCATTCTAATGGGTGAAGAGTAATAAATCCCCATAGAAGATGAAGATGCTAGGAAGAAACTAGGTGCCACTTTGAGAGAGATTCCCTGCGTTTTATGACAACAATGATGGAAGATTCTATGACAAGTCAGAACTGATTGTAGACCTATGACAATATTACAATTTAGGGCTAAAAATATCCTCCAATAGGGTGCACTTGGGGATTGGTGGGATCAATTCGAATTTGGAGGGAGATGAAGGGTTGGGGAGAAGGATAAGTGTCGTGGATGTTACTAAACATCAAGGATGAGCTGGAGTGTCATGGATGTTACTAAACATCAAGGATGAGCTGGAGTAATCCTATGGGAGTGAATTAGACCCTGAAGGACCTTATGATGGTTATAAAAATATGTCATGAGGAATGAGAATACATTTTTATCATTTTAATAATTTTCCTTTGGTAGTTTGGAAAGCACTAGCTTGTCCATTGCACAATGAGTGCTCACTTACCCTCTTAGTGAGCCAATTTCGAGAGAGTGATATTCTCATCCAAGTTGTATGCGGGAGAGGCCAAAATGGCCTCTCATTTGGATATTCATGGATTTTTTTACTTCATATAGGAGGTTTCTATTTTTCATTACCCATCTCTCTTCCCATTCTCTCAATCCCCACTTCAATATTTCAATATTTCTCTATAATGGCGCACTTGTGTGAATGGTGGTTGCGTCCCATTGAGTCCAGTTGATGAACTAGAATGAGTGAATGATTTATGTCTCTGTAATATGTCTCCCATATTCTATGTAAGTCGGAATCAGCATAAATACATATGCAATGTCCACATTTCCAAGCCTTGTTGTGACTAGTTTCCATGTGTTGATTTCCCATTTCAATGGAGTTGTATATCTAATGTATGTCTTGACTTGTATATGATGTTATATGCTGTTAGTGAGACATCACTATGATTTTAATGTTATATTTTCATTATTCTTTGTTCTGAACCATGATATACACAATTTGTGAGTCAAAGTTGAGCTTTTACATGTCATTTCCCTTAAACACATATCACTGAATTTATGCATTCAAATATGAATATTTACACCTCTATTGAAAAAATATTAACTATACCAAATTACAGTAAATTAAGTATAATAACAGTTCCCATAATATTTTTGACAAGTTGGGATGGTCGCATAGAAGTTGGAGATCCATTTATGCTCACACCATAGGGGGGATTGCACCATAAATTACTGGTAATTTTACCCTTTTTTCCAATGTTCCAAAATTGAGTTGCATATGTCTATAACCTGTCATAAAGTTATTAGAGAGTAAATTGAGTGGTCCTAATACTCCCCATATCAGTACCTACCAAATTTGAGACCCTCTTGTGCCATTCGAATCCCCAAGAGTCAAGACTAGTCAAGACAGTTTTTCCCAAATTTTGTCTTTGTTGGGATTTTTTTCAAATTGGGTCATTACACATAATATATTCACAATGAAAAATTAATATGCATAAATATATGTTTTATATAATTATGTAACTAGTTCAGATAATACAATATTCATCCATATCCTGTATACATATGGTAACTTTCTATATTTCTTCCATCTCTGCCAAGACATTATGTCAGTAAATAGGTTTCATTCTACATGAGTAGCAATGGAATGTTGTACAAATCCATAACTCACTTACCCGTCATATTCATATTAGTAGTAAATTGTTCATAATGCAAAACACTCTGACATGCATAATACTCTTTCCTAAATCTAGGAACATATATATGTACATAACTGAACAACTAGATATATAGGAAATGTCAATTCAAATAATTATCTTTGTTTGTTTGGTAGACTCCATATTTATCTCTGTCTTCTTGAATTACTGGAGACTCTGTCACTATGTTCAAATTCATTGTCTAATTCTAAGGACCTATTCCTATCTTGCTCATGATTGGAAATACCGAGCAAGTCTTCTTACACCATAGATCACATAGAATTGTGTATTGGTGTTGAATCTGTGTGTCCTACCAATGCATCCCTTCTTATCCAATGTTGAAATGGATAAGAGTATGATATTTATATTCATCAGTAGAATTATTCTAAATCATATTCCTCATCACTTGAGGAATATTCCCTTTCTTTGTTCTCAGCTGCAGTATTTTCATCCTTGGTTGCACTGAGAGAAACACTGGTCCGCTTTCTACAACATGTTTGAGTGATCTTTCTGTTTGTAACACTTCCAACCCAATCAAAGTTGTCATATCTATACATAAAGATTATCTGGTCTCTCACAAATATGAGGCCATACTCAATTGTGCCCTTTAGGTACCACATCATTTGCTCTGCATATTTTACTTGGTTAATGAAAATATCCTCTGGATTTCATCATACCTATAATCCCAAGAAACATGTCAAGGTTCTCGAAATTTGAGATCTACCGTAGAAAATACCTCTAAGGTGGAGCACCATCCTCCCTCCGCATCTTGTACTCTCTGGATCATGACATTAGAGTGATAGGTAGCCTCCTCTGCTGCTAATATTATTTGTATCCATCTATGTCACTTGTAAAGGTCACTAAATATTAAGATTCTCCATCTCGAACTTTGTTGCAATTTTCTCTTGCACCCATCTATGAGCTTCTCATCCTTTGTAGGCTTCTATAGTCAACCTTGTAGTAAAGGTTGGGATCTCCATCACTGTAGTTGATCCTCAATCTCCTTATGTAATTGTATGTTCTATCCCATGGGTGCCTACTAAGGTTGTACAAATCCTTCTGTGCATTGGTGATTCTATGTAGAGAGTCTCAAACCTTGTAGGTTGCTCGATTTGTTCTTTTACTTTGATTACACCAACTGTATAGTGTAATATCCACCATAGAGTAATGTTTTTCCATAATAGAATCTCTCTTTCTGATAGAAACCACGAACCTTGCTTTGTATCTTTTGATACTTCGATCTACTGTATACTTGATCTTGTAGATATACTTGGAGAACTTTACAAAACTTCCCTTCATGTCTCGAACTCATATCCAAACATCATTCTGTATGCTCGAATGGTACTTATTGATCATATCATCCTTCCATTCTTCCTTCTTGGGACATTCTTTCACAAAGTGTCCTTTCTCATCACAACTGAGCAATTGAGTTGTGAGATGTATTTTTATTCTTTGCAGGAATGTTCTTTCTTCTTGTTATTTCTCTTCTTGGCTTCAGTTGTTAGGGATTGATTGTCATATTCGTCCATCTCATCTTCTTTTTCCATCAATCAAGCTTCTTCTTATGTGCATTCCTCCATAGGTGATATTGCTTCTATAACACACATCTTGAATGAAAGATTCCCATGAAATCGGGATACCATTCAAGGTTGTAATCTCCACTTCTACTTCTTTGAAATTGTCTCCAATGCCTTCTATTTTCTCCTTGATCTAAGAGATCCTTGTGAATTAAGATCGAATGCTATCTAATATTTGCATCTTCACATCCTCGAGTTTCATTCTCAAGGTCATATTCCTTTGATGTTCTTTCCTTCGTACAAGCGGGTAATTGCATGGAACATATCCTTGGGATTCTTCAAGCATGATACATGTGAGATCCAATCGAGACAAAAATAATTCTCTTAGCTTTGACTAAGTCCTTCTTGCGATTTGTCTTCATTTCCCTCTAGATCTGCAACTTCTTCTTTGACATAGTTCTCCATGTCATGCCTCTTTGAGTATGAGAAGCACTCTATACTTCCATGGTTGAGAGTTCTTGACTCCTTCAATCTTGTCCTCAAGATTGGTATTGTTTTTCATCATGATAAAATTGAGAACCTTAAATGGGAAATAGAGAGGATAGAACTTACAAATGAGATTGCTTCAACTTGATGCTTGCTTGAAAGCTTTTTTGGAATACTGCTCCTGGTGGACCTGGGGTTTGACTGAGAAACCCCAATTTTTCAATTTAAGTATCTTTCAAATCTGATTAGATAGAAAAATGCGCCTTCATAAGGCGAGATGAGAAACATACTTATTTTCCTAAAAATGTGGACAAAACTGCAAAATATCGTATGCCCTAGTTTTCCCCGACAACAGTGTTAGGTCAAAAATTGAAATTCAAAAAATGAGAAGCTTATCACATACAAATATGCACCCTCCTAGGGCGATTTTGATGGTCCTCCTTTAACTGATTGGTGGAGGGAAGTGCCCAGAACAGGAATCCCTAGTTTTCCTACAGTTTCTTCTGTAGAATTGATTGATCTTGTTTATATTATAGATACGAATTTTGTGCTCCTCAAGGTATGAAACTTTTTCCTGAGGTATCTTGGTCTGTCTTCTTTCCAACCCCATATTTTATAGCATAATTGGATTCAACAAGTGGGACTTATGTGAAGTTTCCCTAGGTGACTTATTTCAGGACTGTTCGACATAATGAACTTATACAAACTGCCATGTGTTAGTGTTTCACCTTCGGGGTTGGAAATTCAGACCACAGAATCTACATTCCATTTCCTATATTCAACATCTTGCAAAATTTCATTTGGACCTTCCTAGCGAGATATAGCAATTCTTACTAGGTCACTTGTTTATGACTGTATTATGGGACAGGCTGGAACCCTGAGTTAGAGGGATCATATCTCCTACATTATAGCGAATATAGGGCCAAAAATCACACACAAGGTACACAAATTATATCATATTCAACTTGTAAAATTTTCAGCTCCTTAGCATTCACCGATATTGGTTTATAGTGAAAATTCCAAGACGACTAGAATTTTCCTTCTAGGGATTTTCAAGCATGAAACCCTAATCTCTAGTAGTTGTAGTTGTAGTAGTGTTTTCGGTTGCATAAAGACTTATTTTAGGGTGGCTTTGATACCATGTTATATTTTTTAATGCTTATACAATATCTAAAACATTTAGCATCATAATATCTTAACCATAAGAAAAAGGATCATTGAAAGAAATACAAGCACAACAACACAAAAGAACGCAAGATTTATCCTAGGAAACCCTCATGGGGGAGAAAACCCAACAAAAATTCCTCTATATAGAATTCGACTAAGTAAAGTGTAAAACCCCAAGAACACGAATTTTTGCTCCTCTTCGACAATATACTCTCTCTCTCTATCTCTCTCTTGCGCAAAGCTTGAGTGTAAGGTGTGTGTAAATGAGAGAGGCGCCTCACCTATTTATATTCATCATGTGAGTGACTCAACTAACTAACTAGGTCATCCAGGTTCTCTAATCATGGCCGGACTACCTAGGAAGACTCAAAATACATTTTATATATTAATTTTGTGGGTATTATTGCCCCAAATTACAACAAAGGTTTTACCTCATGAATTTTACATGATCAATTACATCAAGGACATCTCTGAATGGAGGAATAACATCTCCAAAGGGGGAATACAATAAATGTACAATACAATATCTTCTGAAGTTACAATACTTTAACATGGAACTAATGAAAAAAGAAGATGAAGCTCCATTTACTAAAACAACAAATTTTATCGAGGAGATGCATTCCATTATCCATTTTGTGTCTTCAAAGCTCATCCTAATTTGCAAAAGAACCATTCTTAGGAAACCCCAATCCACCCTATAGTATGCCTTGACTAGATCCAATTTTAAAACCATGTCCTTTGATTTATTCACTTGATGGAATGTAGGCATTCTTGAGCCACATCAATTGTATTGTGCATCTGTTACTGAGGAAGCCAAACTATTCCTGAGAAGTGAACTGTGTCAAGACTAGTTTCATATAGTTTGTTATCACCTTAGAAATACCCTTGTAAATCAAGTTAAATAGATAAATGAGGCAAAAATCGTTAAAAGTAGTTGGATTTGAACACTTAGGAATAAGTGCTATGAACATGTCATTTAGAACCCCATTAATAAACCCTTTTAATCTTGATTCTTCCACTATTGCAAGGATGTTTGAACCCACCACATTAAAGAATGGTATGATTAATTCAATGGTCCACCCATCTGGTACTGGACTCTTTGTTTTTGGGAAGCATTCCAAAATATTTTTTAACTTCCTCCAATGTTACCTAGTAAACGATTTTCTTACCTTCTTCTAGAGAGAAGTATTGAGGAAAGCAACGAATCACATCCAACTGGATGGTAATAGTATTCATATCGGGGTCTTTGAACATAGATTGAAAGTGATTTTTATCCCCCTCTTCCAAATATTCTTGTGAATTTAGAACAACACCATCAGAATCCCGCAATTCCCAAATCAAATTTTCATTTCCCCTGTGTTCTATGAACTGGTGAAAGAAGGTTATGTTTTCATTTCCCTGATAAATCTAGACACCCTACTCTTTAGGATCCATGATTCCTCCTCCAATTTCAATATGATAGATTTCATCTCTTCCATATCCATAACCAAGTCTTTTTCCTAGTCTATAACAATGTTTGAAGTATTAAAAAAAAAAACCTCCTCAATCCTTCCTTCTATGCCCACTAATTCCTTTTTTATCACTTTTTTCTTCCTCTTTTTCCAGTTAATGACCATATCCTTGATGCATTTAACCTTTAGCAACAATGGATCCATCACCAAACAATTTGGTCTAATAGAAATCAATGCTCACATGTCTCTAATCAATACCCTTAACTCTTCATCGGTAAGCCATGAATGATTGAATTTCAATGGATATTTAGGCTTATCTAAGCCCATATCCACTTGCAAAAGCACATTCATGTGGCTAGAAATTGTACAACTAAAAATCCAAGAACGATACCTTGCCACCTTGTCATCCAAGTCCATCGCAAGGATGAAATGGTCTAGATGTTTGGTGATCCCATCATCCCCAGATCGACCATTTCGCAATGTGAGAGCCAACGGGTTTGGAATAATGTCAATGTGAGAGACACATGCCCAAATCATGAATCATATATTTGAAAAATTCCAAAAGTGAGTCCAAATGACCCTAAGCACCCCAAACCTCCCTTGCAAAAATAGTAAAAGTCAATTCCCCTGCTAGGATTAGACTCTGGTCCTTCAATAAGTCAATCTACACTATCTCATTCCAGAAGTTGAGCCTATTATGGTAAGGACCATAACATTTTAAGACCTTGCCCCTTCCAAGAGGATGTGAGTACATGTCATGTAGGGAACAAAAATTTGTGACCCAAGGTTCCAAACAAACAATTGGCCTCCAAACATGCTAGGAGAGTCTATGGAGCACATATTCCACCCCACCATAATCTTTGCACAAATGTTTATTTACCTCTCCCCACTCATCATAGTTTCTTGAGGCAAGATCAAATAAGGAAGCAACTGTTCAAAAATTCTATGAAGGGAAAGTTGTTTGGGATTCCCTTCCAATCCTCGCACGTTCAGGGAGATAATAATCAATTGGGTAACCTTGTCAGGGCCTTCTGTGCTCTAAGTGCCTGAAATCCACCATTGTAACTGCCCATAGGGACATCCTTTGAAGCGACCCCACGAACCTGATGCTCAACCGAACATGAATATTTAGGCCCTGGAGCTAAATCCAACTTCCCATGTACCAATCCCTTTAATTCCTTTCTACCTGTGTGTCTGCTATTAACAACCCTCACTTGCACCAAGTCAATATTAATATCGACATGATGAATACCAGGATGAGCATTGTTATGACATAGTTTGGGGACAAACCCTAAATTTTTTGAAGAAGAGTTTTCTTTAAAACAAATATGTAGTCAGGGACAAGCATAATGAAAATAATCTCCTCCTTTTTTTCCATAGTCCCCTTTGATAGGTGCGAGACACTTTTTGAATTCCCAAAACATGGAACAAAATCCATTGTCATGTTGGGTGCATGGTTACATTCAATAAATCCTATCCCTTCCTCAACCACCAAGGGCCCAAACTCCTCATCAAATTCCTTCTCAAACAGAGGGAATCTCCCCAGACTCATATCTTCCAGAATTGAAGGGGAGAGGTAGGGGGTAATGACAAAGGGACCCACCTCTTCCTTACTAACACAAGCAAGTCCATATTAGCCAATATATCCTGACATATAACCTCCCCCATGTCACACCTTAGAGAAAGAAGTGCATCCTTAGTGGCTAATGAAGAAGGAGAAAAAAGAACCTTAGGCTAGAATAAATCTGACTTACCCTTATTCGATGTAACCAGGGACGAAGGAGAGGAAAATTTATAGTCCTCCTTAACCACACCCAAGATTCCTTTGCTATTAACAATGCTATCACCCCATGGACCAACCCTCTCTTTATACTTCTTTAGTTGATTCCTTCCAAAAGGACAAGAAGCCATTAGATGACTAGTATGTCTACAAATAGTGCACCTAAATGGTGTCCTCCAGTAGTCCATATTCCAGAAAATGACCATACCCCGATATTCAATTTTGAAAATCTATATAAGACCTTGAATGAAATCATTTTCCACTAAAACTTTCACAATATGCTTATCCCTTCTGTAAAAGGGTTGCTTGTCGACAAATGGGAATCTCTCAACGGCATTCCTCCTTGCTTCAAAAACCTTCCTATTCCAAAATGGTAATGGAAAATTGGGTAAAAAACCCCAAATATGTCACAAACAGATTTGTTCAGTGTCCAAGTCAAAGTTCAGATGCCAAGGCTCGAGCATAAGACTCTTCTGCCCACATAACCACACTCCACCCCAAATCTACACAACATTCCCTTCAGAGAAGAATTGGAAGGAGTACCGTAAACACCAGGAGGTTATGCAAGACAGGTAACCAGTGTTCCATCATTAAAGGGTCAATATACCTTTTCAAGAGTGCCCAGTTCCTAAACTTCCCAACTATCGTATTGATTCATAGGTCATAAATCTTCTCCATCCCCATGTTGGCCAAAAGTAAGATGTTTTCTCACAACTCAGAGGTTAAGAGCCTTCAAAATACGTTTAAATTTGTAGTAATCACTCACCTCCTTATAGATATGCCTCTTGTCCCGACCAAGGACGACCAACTTGGATTTGCAAGGAAGTGGTAAGTTCATATGGTCACCTTTGGCCATGGGAGGCTTCCCAAAATTAGATAGAAGTAGCCTTGTGAAGCACAATAATGAGAAACAATTCTACTTCTAACAATAAATTCTCCTATTAGATTCTTCAACCAGTGTCTTATGTAGCAAATAAGATATTCGACATAGTACTCAATGATCACAAATAAAACTTGGAAGTTAGGACTAATATAATTTGGTGCTATATAGATCAATGAATTGTAGAATAAAACCAACATCAATAACTTGTAATGAAACTTGAATCAAATTGTTGAAAGATCACCAATATATATCTCTTACCTCTCACCAACTAACATTGAACTTGTACCTCTTATTGCAACTCAATATTGGTAATACTTGCTGCAATTTGTGGCTATGCAAAAACTTTCATATTTGTACCGTCTTTGAAGAATACAAATGACTTGATATAACTCTTCAAACCCCCCCTAGGGCAGCCAATAGAGCTTGGAGATGATGTAAAAACCCCTTGTGGCCCATCTAGGGTGTATCCCGAGTCAAATGTATGCCTGCAAAACAATATATGAGACCTGTGCTAGGGATACAACCAACGTTAAGGGTTGACGTCACACTTTCAAGGTTGTCATCGCGCCTAGATTAGGCCTAAAACAAACTACAAAACACACCTTTTGAGGTTTTTTTTGTACTTATTATGGATTTTTTCGTAAGATAAACAATTCAGAAATAAATAACAAGTTAACTCAATACAATTCAAAGTACAATGACAAAATAAACATTTTTTGTATTTTTGCAAAATATTTAATTTTTAGGGATTATATATATATATATCTGATTTTTTTGTATTTTTTCAAATATAGTACATAGAGTTTTGTAAATTTGAAAAGGAGAAGATGAGGGAAATAGACCTAAGTTTTAATCTTATGGGCAACGAGAAAAATCAAGGTTAGTGTTCTCCTAGGAATTGCCAATTCAATGCTTGATGGATTAGGGCAAGGCTAAGAAACCCTAGATTATGTTAACACTTGACCTAAGTAGGGCAATCAAGATTCCAAGGCCCAAAACAAAAGGGATCCAAAAACTAGAATGCCTCACCAACAAGACTAACCTAGCAGTGATGAAACTGTAACACTCTTACCTTGGATATAAATGCAATGCAAGCCAAGAGCTTCAAGAACTTACCACATTTAATGGAGAAAAGAGAAGATAGTGAAACCTTATGTCCTTACTCATTGGATTAGCCTTAAAATATTGTAAAGAAACCTCAAACACTAAGATTTGATTCTTTAAAACCCTATAAAAGCCAATAAGAAAGGTGTGCACCACATCAAAGTCTCTTATACACAAGTAGGAACAAAAGTTCATTCATATTTGATCCCATGATCTTGCTTACAAATGAAAACAGGGTACTATATTTATAGGAAAAAGTATTACTTTCCTTTTGGTTGACCTATTTAATTTCGAGTTTTTTTTTTAGGGTTTGTCACCCACAATTAAAGAACTAAACCTCAATAAACATAAAATAACGATAAAAGTGATGATAACTTTTGAAGATGAAAAGTTAAGCCTAGTGATGATAACTTTTGAAGATAAAAAATTAAGCTCAGAAAGAAACACCTCATGTCTTTCACCCACAACACCCTCCTCCTTTGGTTGACAAAACCTTCAAAATATACTTTTAATGGTGAATGATTTACAAAGCACGAAATTCGGTTCAAATTAATCTGCACTCAGGTGCCTCGTGGAGAAGACTTGGTGAAATGCCATATAATAATCAATGAGTGATCTGCTGTACAGCTGCTGAGACTCGTGCTTTCTCTCAATCTGTGCGATTTTATATTCTAATCGTATCATAATTCGAAGGCAAACAGAACTTCAAAGCTCGTCATGAATAAAATATTAATGTTACTTTATATTTGCAGGCGCAGAATCCTACATAGCTTCTAGGAATCCAAGAAGAATCTGTTCAGATAAAAAGTAAAAGGGTTACTTTGTTTAAATATTAATAGTTCGTTCCAAGTCTTTCAATGGAAAATTGTATTTAAAAAGATAAATAGCTTTATTGCATTTTCACAATTTAATATATTAAAAGCTTTTTCAAATCAATTTCATGCTTAAGCTTTACTCATAAGTTTCCACCTGCCCCATGATAACACGTAAAAATATTCGAAGAAGGATCAATATTCAAATTTCACTAGGCAATTTTGTCCAAACCAATAAATAAAATATCAAAACACAAGCTTCATAAAAATTAATGTCTTCACTCGAATTATAAACTCTTTGTTTTGTTCCTTCGTGTGCAGGACCTATATGGAGAAATGGTAGGACTGGGGATGAAGGGATCAGTAAAAGGCTTGATCGGTTTTTGATCTCAACTTTTCTGGTTCCCTCTCTTCATAGGCACTAGGTATGGACACATCTTTCTGACATTTTAGACCATTTTCTTGTTTGTCTTGAATGGATGTCGAGGGATAGAGATCATAACTACCCCTTTAAGTTTAACCGGGCCTGGCTCTTGGATTTGGATTTCACCCAAATGGTAAAGAGGGTTTGGCCCATGTTGCAGTCCTTTGAAGTTGATGATAACATGCGTTTATTGTCTCATAAGCTTAGAATGCTTAAGAGTGAGGTTAAGGCTTGGACCAAGAACAAATCCTCAGTGATGGAAAATGACTCTCAGGTTGGATGTGGAAATCAGGTCTTTGTTGACTTCCACAACCTCGGGCATTCTTTCACAGGATGACTAGATGACTTTGAATGATCTTAGACTGAAAAGAAAAATTTGATGGCACATGAGCTGCTCACTTGGCAGCTTAAGAGTAGAACTTCCTGGGCAACACAAGGGGATGCCAATACTAAATATTTCCACTCTATTGCATCAAGCCGCAGGAATCATAATGTTATTTGGGCACTTAAAGATGATGAGGATAAATTGGTGGATGATGAGGGTAATCTGAAGGATCTGGGTATCAAACATTTCTCTCAGATTTTTAAGGATGACAATCAGTCAAACATTTTGGCACAAGTCAAGGTAATTAAACTTTTCCCATCTAAGCTCACTAAAGAGGGGGCTGACTGCCTTATTGAGGAAGTTTTCATTGGGGAAATAGAGGGGGCCCTTAAGACTTTCAAGAAGGACAAAAGTCCCGGGCCAGACGAATGGCCTGTGGAATTCTTCCTTGAGTTCTTTGACTTGATTGGAGGGGATTTGCTGAATGCGGTGCAATGCTCAAGGCTCTCTGGAAGGTGTAATGTCCCCTTTTAGGAAATTTTATTAAAATGCCCAATTTTCCAAATTTTTCACAATTTTGGCTCTTGACTAGTTTTAGTGTCTTGGTCTCCAAATCATCCCAATTGCTCCCAAATATTTAGAGAAGGTGTATGACTGATATAATAACTTAATTATTATGTTCAAGGATGTATTATGGTCCTCCAATCAGTTCTGCAAGTCTATATCAAATTCTGAATAAGATAGATGAATTTACTAGCAATTTTGGGGCTCAAATCCCTCCTGGGTAATTACCGGAATGGCTTTCCAAATGTACATAAACTCACTCAAATTCGTAAATTGAAGCAGGGGATGTGTAGAAGACATTATCAAAGACTTGTATGCAGAACCAATCGAACTCCCATGTCTATTATCACTTCCTTCAATCAGATATAAAAAACTAGTTTTGGACCCTTGGGGAAATGAGATGTAGTTTGCCCCAAATGCTATGAAATTTGACCCAATGGCCACAAATTCTCAATTACAGACCATGAAACCCATAATATACTTTAATTACAATTCATTCATTCATAAATCATCAATGGTGCACACATATATTCGATTCCATCAAGATTGCAAGAGTTTACAACAAGGTATTGGGGAAATGGCACTGTTTCTTNGGATTTTCGACTTAAGAGATTTTTGAACTTAAATAACAGATAATTTACATCAGAATACAAAATACTGGAGTAAGAGAAGCTCCCTCAAAGAGATTAATAGCTCACCAAGTGCACCTCACTCCATAGAGCTGAAATATGGTGAGAAAACTTGAGATGAATGGAAGAACAAGCTGATATTGAGATGTCCATGAACTACCTATAGCTTGCACCTGAAAATAAGACTCCATTAAAGCTCCATGAAATATCTGAGTGGCCTTTCCAAACACCAACTAGGATGGGAATCTTTCAACCTCGAAATTGACTTAAGTAAGAAAACTAGTCATCCACTAGCTCTCACAATTCACAAATGAGCAAAATCTTCTTCTCATGGCTGATCCTTGTATTTTAAAAACATTATTAGTCTTCTAAGGTTCCAAATCCATCCATAAACCAAAACCAAGTCGAATTGGTGTGTCTATTCATGCTATGCCATGTGGCCTCTCTCTTCACCTTCCCTCTTCTCCCAAATTTGAGTAGAAGCCTCTTGGCCTTCTCCAACTCCCAAATTTGACCTCTAAGATGCTCTATTCATTCCTGACATGTCAATATGTCAGTATGTCATCCTTCAGATCTGACTTGTGACATAACTATCATAGAATCTCCATCATTGGTGTCATAGATGTCATAAATGTAAGGGGAATCTAGCCAAGTGTCCATGAAACTCCCACTTGTCTCTTCCTCTCCCATGTAAGTTACAATTCATCCCAAATTCGACCTATGAAGTATATGGAAAAGTATATTAACCTCATAATCCATCCCAAAACATTAGGCTTCCTAGAGATTCGAAATTACAAGAGGAGGATGCCATTTAACATAGAAATCCTTGCTTGAGTGGGCCCCATAGTCTCCATGTGTCTCCATTCTCCACAGCCATTTCAATTTTCTCTTTTATTTATTTAATAAGCTACATTATTAAATATTTATCCTCTTCTAATGTCTAAACATCATTTATTATCCCCCTTATTCCAAATCTCAAATCTTCCACCCCCAACCTAGGAAACTAGTGATTTTCCTCCTTGGCAATTATTTGACTTTTAGCATCCCTTTGAGAGCTTTCATGAATATGGAAAATGTGATTTGGCCATTGTGACCCAATGCAAAATTTGAGACATTACAAATCCTCCCTTCCCAATATTGCTTTTCCTCAAGCAATTTCAAACATGGTTGTTTGAAGAACCTGCTTTTTGTATGATTCTTTGAAGTTGCCACTGAGCTACCCACCTTGAGTCTTTGAGATTCCATGAATATTTCAGAGAGGAACCACCATGTTTGCTACTGCACTACTCTGATTAACATCACCTTATTAAATGGGGAATCCATCTCCCATACTGCTTGTTTCCCAAAGAATTTGAAATCAATGGGACTAAAAACTATCCCAGGGTCCCATTGCTTGCATTGCACTCTAACAATTAAGAATGCTCTCAAACCCATACCATTTGGAGAATTCCTGAATCCCATTTTCTTGTATGCATTCTTCCAAACATCATGAGTGCATAATATATATCATCAAAGTATATAACAACATAATAAGAATGTACATCAAGGAGGTGCCTCACCAAGAAATCATGAAAGTGTTTATACCTCCCAGTGAGTAGACTACCATTTGCCAAGTACATACATGCTTCAAGTGACCAATCAAATATGCTCCAATGACATAGGTGAGTATCCCATTTCCTATAATGCTGCTCCAAAAGGAATGATATGCATCAAAATATTCAGCCATGTATTCTTTCATCCAAGAAGTGAATGAAGAATCTCCACTCAAATTTGAACCAAATGGTGAGCAACAGAAACAAGGAGACTTCAAATAACTCAAAGAAGCCTTACCCATACATCCATGAATGAGTGAATCATAAAGATATTACAATGCATGTGGCTAGTAACAAAAATGTTCTCCTATCATAATTCTGTTCACCCTAGTGTTGGATGAAGTTCCTCCAACATCAAATGAATCAAGTGTTGAGCAATAAAAACCATGAGTCTTCAAGTAACTCAAATGCATATCATAGGTGCATCCATGTAGACGTGCATCATCAGAAAGTAACAAGGAATGCCGCTGCAAATTTGAATAATAATGTGCTCCAAATGATATGTAATGTGCATCAATATAATCATCCATGTGTTCTTTCATCCAATAAGTGAATGGAGAACCTCCACCAAAATCCGAACAAAATAAGGAGCAAGGAAAACATGAAGACTTCAAGTGGCTCAAAGAAGTCTCATCAATACACTCATGAATGTGTATATCATCATGTAACATCAGAGGATGTTGCTGCCAATAATAATGTTCTTCAATCATATAACTCTTCACCCAAGTGTGGGATGAAGTTCCTCCAACTTCAAATAGACTAGGAAATGTGCAAGGAATATCATGAGTCTCCAAGTGACTAAAGTGAACATCATAGGTGCACCCATGTAGATGTGTATAATCATAATGTAAACAAGGATGCTGCTGAAAATGTAAATAATATGGTGCTCTAATAATTCCATCATCAAAAGGAGAAATAGAATGTCCATGCTCTTCATGTGGCACCATAAAAAATAAACCTTTCACTCATACTTCATTAGGATGATTGCTGCAAAATTTAGAAGTGTAGGATGTAGGAGAAAGAACCAACTCACCGAAATGATCAGTAAGTGCAAAATTGTCATAATGTCAAAGATCCATAGGTGTAGGATTATGCACCTCTTCAAAAATTATGTAACCATTTTTAAGAGGCAACTCAAGTTCCTCTTCCACCATTACTAGTGATTGGATCTCATCACTATAATCCTCAAGCACATCAAGAACCTACAATTTTTCATGTTTCTCATGATCCATCATGTCATGAGAATCCTCCAAGCAATCTACCTTATGAAAATCTAAAACATCGGAGGAAAAACAAGTATCTTGCAACTTTTCAAGAAGTTGCTCATTTTGAATTGTGTGATTATGAATAACTTCATTATTCTTCAAGTAGGATTCATGTAACCATTCACTAAGCTCAATGACATTTTTCTATCAAAAAGCAAAGACATGAAATTACCTTTTATGTTGCAGATTGCTCTTTGGATCTTCTCTATGTCTTCAAGGAAGGATGGCTCCTCCAAGGAAGTAGCTCTCCAACAAGAATTTGATACCAATGCTTGAGTGTCATGGAGTATGCTAAGGGCCTCTTCGATCTTTTTTTCATTCATCTTTAAAGACCCTTCAAGAAAATGAGTCTCTTGCAAATGAACCTCCTCATCTTCTTCCTTCTTGCTTAGACCAACTTCATGAAGCTCAAGTGGTGATGGGGAAGTTGATCTTGTTTATTTTTCAACTGCTACAAGGTCTTCATTTTCATGTTTAATGTAATTTTGTCTTGCAGCAACATTTTGAAATCTGATATCTATGTCACCAACATAGATTTGTGAGCACCCATCAGTAGGTACTCCTTCATAGTTCAAGCATCCATTAGTAGATACTCTTTGGTCCATGTCCATAGTAGAATTTGTTTCAGAATAATATTCAATAGTTTCAAGGTATGCTTCTTCCTTCTCATGTGATGTTTCCTCATATTCTTCAAAGTCATTTTGGATTGAATTTCTATCCTCTTCATGTACTACTTCTTCTACTTCACCTATTTCAAAACTAGGTGGTTCATGGGTCTCCTCCTTTTTCTCTTTCAAGCAAGCTGATGCATTTTTCCCCTTGGTCTTCTTAAAATCAATATATTTTTCCCAACTTTGGATAGCCAAAAATTTGAATCCTTTCATAATATTCTTGGTCATGTCTTCAAGTATAGGTTCCATGCTTTTTATTGTCTCCTTACCATCATATTAGGTTCCCTTTTCATCCCTAGTCATAGTTTCCAAAACAATTGCCTTCTTCTCCTACTTTTTTTTCCCTTTCAAAAAAAGCACTTTTGGGTTTCAATATATAATGGTGGCCCCTGAATTATTTTAATCATAAATATCAGACCAAATCAGGTTCCAAGATCATGCTCTGATACTACTGTAATGTCCCCTTTTTGGAATTTTTATTAAAATGCCCAATTTTCCAATTTTTTCACAATTTTGGCTCTTGACTAGTTTTAGTGTCTTGGTCTCCAAATCAGCCCAATTGCTCCCAAATATTTAGAGAAGGAGTATGAATGATATAATAACTTAAATATTATGTTCAGGTATGTATTATGGTACTCCAATAAGTTCTGCAAGTCTATATCAAATTCAGAATAAGATAGATGAATTTACTAGCAATTTTGGGGCTCAAATCCCTCCCGGGAAATTGCCGAAATGGATTCCCAAATGTACATAAAATCACTCAAATTATTAAATTGAAGCATGGGATGTGTAGAATACATTATTAGAGACTTATATGCAGAACCAATCGAACTCCCATGGCTGTTATCACTTCCTTCAATCAGATATAAAAAACTAGTTTTGGACCCTTGGGGACATGAGATGTAGTTTTCCCCAAATGCTATGAAATTCGATCAAATGGCCACAAATTATAAGTTATAGAAAATTAAACACATAATATACTTTAATTACAGTTCATTCATTCATAAATCATCAATGGTGGACACATATATTCGATTCCATCAAGATTGCAAGAGTTTACAACAAGGTATTGGGGAAATGGCACCATTTCTTCAATATTGGACAATAATACATGAGATATATTTGATTTTAGACCTGAGAGATTTATGAACTTAAATAAAATATAATTTACATCAGAATACAAAATACTAGAGAAAGATAATCTCCCTCAAAGAGATGAATAACTCACCAAGTGTGCCCCACTCCATAGAGCTGAAATATGGTGAGAAAACTTGAGATGAATGGAAGAACAAGATGATATTGAGATCTCCATGAACTTAGATTGCACCTGAAAATAAGAATCCATTAAATATCCATGAAATACCTGATTGGCCTTTCCAAACACCAACTAGGATGGGAATCTTTCACCCTCGAAATTGGCTTAAGCAAGAAAACTAATCATCCACTAGCTCTCACAATTCACAAATGAGAAAAAGATTCTTCTCATGGATGATACCAGTATTTTATAAAAATTATTAGTCTTCTAAGGTTCCAAACCTATCCATAAACCAAATCCAAATCGAATTGGTGTGGCTGCTCATGCTATGCCATGTGGCCTCTCTCTTCACTTTCCCTCTTCTCCCAAATTTGAGTAGGAGCCTCTTGGCCTTCTCCAACTCCCAAATTCGACCTCTAATATGCTCTATTCATTCCTGACATGTCAGTATGTCAATATTTCATCCTTCATATCTGACTTGTGGCATAACTATCATAGAATATCCATCATTGGTGTCATAGATGTCATAAATGTAAGGGGAATCTAGCCAAGTGTCCATGAAACTCCCATTTGGCTCTTCCTCTCCCATGTAAGTTAAAATTCATCCCAAATTAGACCTATAAAGTATACGGAAAAATATATTAACCTCATAATACATCCCAAAACATTAGGCTTCCCAAAGATTCGAAATTACAAGAGGAGGATGCCATTTAACATAGGAATTCTAGCTTGAGTGGGCCCCATAGTCTCCATGCGTCTCCATTCTCCATTGCCATTTAAATTTTATATTTTATTTATTGAATAAGCTACATTATTAAATATTTATCCTCTTCTAATGTCTAAACATCATTTATTATCCCCCTTATTCCAAATCTCAAGCTTCCACCCCCAACCTAGGAAACTAGTGATTTTCCTCCTTGGCAATTGTTTGACTTTTAGCATCCCTTTGACGACTTTCATGAATATGGAAAATGTGATTTGGCCATTTGTGACCCAATGCAAAATTTGGGACATTACAGAAGGGTCACTCCCTCCTTGAACTCTACCTTCCTTGCCCTGATTCCCAAAAAGGATAAACTTGTCTCCTTTGCTGATTTCAGACCTATCTATTTGTGTAACCTGGTATACAAGCTCATTACAAAAATCATTGCCCTCAAGTTAAAACCTCACTTGGATATCTCTATTTCTTAGGAGCAGTTCGGGTTTCTCAAGAATAGGCAAATAGTTGAGCCCATTGGTATCACTCAAGAGGTCCTACATTCAGTCAAGACGAAAAATGCTCTTATCCTTAAGCTCAATTTAGTAAAATCCTTTGATAGGGTTAGCTGGTATTTTCTTAGATTTATCTTGCTTCAAATTAGGGTACCTCTGCAGGGTGTAAATTAAATTATGGGTTTCCTGTCATCAACCAACTTTGTTGTGCTGTTCAATGGAACCCCTTCAAAGTTCTTCACCGCTTCAAGGGGTATAAGGCAAGGTTGCCCCCTATCTCCCCTCCTGTTCATACTTATAATAGAAGGCCTCAACTTATTGATTAAGGACGCAAAGACAAAGGGCTTGATCATAGGTATACAAATTTCTTCTTCCCTGGCCCTAACTCATCTCTTGTTTGTGGACGATGTTGTACTCCTTGGTATTGGAACTATTGAAGAATGGTTGGATTTTGAGGTAATATTGGATACTTTCTGCAAGGCTTGTGGAATGTGCATTAGTGTGGACAATTCTGGGTTTCTCTTTAATAATATGGAGGTGGGAACGTTACTTAGTATATGTCGCTCCTTACCTTATAATATGGAACATTTCACAAAAGGATTCAAGTATCTAGGATACTTTATCAAGCCTCTTGGATATAAGATCAAAGACTGGTTCTAGCTGGTTCAAAAATTTGAAAGGAGAATCAAACACTGGGCTCATAAGTGCCTCTCACTAGGAGATAAACAAGTTCTGATTTGAGCTATTCTGTCAATGATGCCTATTTATTGGATGGCACTGGCGCCAATACCTATTTATATTATGGTCAGACTCATGAAGCTGATCTTTGCTTTCCTTTGGGGTTCTTCGGAGGACAAGAACAAATACCACTTGGTGGACTGGAAGCTCCTTTACAAGCCCAAAGGCTCAAGTGGATGTGGCATTAAAAATTTGACTTGGTTTAGAATTTCTTTGAGACTTAAAATCCTTTGGATGGTTCTTCATGGTAGTGGCATTTAGCATCAGGTAATCATTGCAAAATACTTAAAAAATGGATATGTGGTTTCATGGCTCAGAAAAAAAATTCTCTGTAAGAGGCTCCTCTATTTTCTGGAATGGATTTCTAAATACCCCTTCTTGGCTTGGTATATGTTTGGCTTGGCAAGTGGGTAATGGACAAGACATCCTTATTGGTGCTAACCTGATTATTGGCTCTGCATCTCACTCTTTTCTCCCTTATGATCTTCGTGATTATCTTTTAGATTATAGTATTTCCACTCTGCATCAGGCTCAAAATACTTTAATGGGGACCCATGGATATTGTTTCTCGGCAGAGGACCTGGATTTTGGTGGTGAGTGGAAATATGCATGGGAAGTTTACACAAAGGGCTTGGAACAGGGCATAATTTGTCTCAATTCTGCAGCAGACTCATTATTATGGGCTCATAATAAGAAAGATGGAAATGTCTCGACCGCCTTGGTATATGATTTGATTGTTAAATCCTTATCCTTTCCGATTTGTGACAAGGTTTATGGCAATATTTGGTGCTGTCGAATTCCCTTAAAGATCCGATGCTTCAGTTGGATGGCTATTGAGAACATGATTTCAACTTGGGAAAATCTTTCAAAAAAGGGATTGATTGGGCCTGGATGTTGTGCACTTTGTAATGCAGGTGAGGATTCTGTTCAACACATGTTCATTGCGTGATCCTTTTTAAAATATGTACATGCTAGCCTCAGTGATAGATATCACTATGAGCCTCCGTCTTCGAACAACTCTCTCAAAACATTCCTGGAAAATGGTTTGCAAAATACACACTGCACTCTGAGTGCAGTTATCTCCGGGGTTTTTTTTCATGTATTTGGAGAGGTCGCAATCTTTGTTTATTTGATTGGAAGGTAGCCTCTGTTCTCAGTATGATTCACTAGGTTGAATATTTCATGCATCTCTATCTTGTAGGAAAAAAGAAAAATAAACTCATGATAGTGGGTCCAAGTCTGACTCTAGTTTACCCTTGCGGTTTCTTTGATGGGGCAGCTACAAACTATGAAGGCGTAGCAAGTTTTTACTAGGATCTGAATGAGTCTCATTCATTTGAGTTTGCAATGAGTGGAGGCCTGTGCACAAATACCAAAGCTAAAGTCCTGGCACTGTGGGATTTGTTGACAGTGGCAAAGGTGATGGGGATCCCTTTGCTGAATATTTATGGAGATTCAACAGTCATCATAAATTTGGAAAACTATCAAGCTTCACTGGATTCTCCTTGTTTGAGTCACTAGTGCATGGACACCAGATGCTTGATGTCTTGCTTTTCAAACCTGTCCATCAAACATACATATCGAGAACACAATCAGCGTGCATATATCTTATCAAAAGAATCCCTAGCTTTGGCTCCTGAGTGTGGTTCTTTCTTAGAAATTTATTATGGCATTTCAGTCATGAATGTTACATTTCAGCTCTTTTAGAGCATGGTGCAGGAGCAAGGCTCCTTATATCCCTCTTTTTGCACCTTTTACCCAGTGGAATTTTTGTTATTAGGAGTGGGCTTCTTTGATTTCAGCTCTCTGCACAATTTTTGTCTCTTCGATATGTATGACTGTTATATAGGCTTGATTTGGAGATGTCTTGTTTCAGGTTGTTTCTTCCTTTTGGGAGATTTCCGGTCCTCTAGATGGTTGAACTGCACATTTTTACCTTGCTTCTTATATTTGTAAGGTTGTTTATGGCTGTGTGTATGGCGGAGTACATATTTTTATATGTAAGACAGTGCCCCAGTGTCGGGATGTATATATGATGTCCTTTGATTCTCACTGAATAACAAGGTTAGCCTTTTTTCTTCTGAAAAAAAAACTCTTTGTTTTGTTTTTCTATTGTTTTTTGTGTGTCTCTAAGAAGTATACTCTTTTAGGATGTAGGGTGAATCAAATAAAACACAGCTTTAAACAAAATTTATATAAATTTTGCAAAAAATTGTAAAATTATGAAAATGTTATTTTTTAATGAAAAGTTTAAGCCTTGAAAATTTCTATAAATTATTTAAAATCAAAACTAAGAATTTAATTCCATTTTTTAATGCACATTTTTTTCAAAATGTACGTCATTTATCATAACATCAAACATTTAGACAATTAATTTGGATCTATCAATATACTTATTTAATCATTATACATTATAAACCAAAAATCAATGAGATTGATGGAAAATGAGTTTAATTGAATTAAACTAAAGCATTTGATCTAGTTAAATGAGCTCAAATAAGGGCATCCAAGCATGATTGAGAAACGAGGAGGCCAGGAGAGTCAAATGACAAAAATCACCAAATCTTTAACGGCGAGCCAAAGAACAAGCAACACAAAGAGTGAAGATTTAAAGAAAGAAAGTCATGCAATCACCTACCAGATAAAAAGACAGACTAGAAGGAATGTGAAAACAATATTCACTAGACAAAATCAAACATTAGGGGCCACTTTATTTTGCAAAATTAGGGGGAAAGTTGTTGGAGGGCCAACAAATGGCGACACGTTGGGAGAAACAATTATCTCTTCTAACCAAGCTAGGAATTTACTTAGATATAAAATAAACAAGCTTCATAATCATAGAATGTATCTCTAAGTTATAGGTCCCACGTTATGTCCAAAAATTCAAAAAAGATATTCTCATCTAACACTTGACTAGAAAACGAACAATTAACTTCTTTCAGCCACATCAGGAGATTAGTTAATTTTGAAATAAAAACTACAAACAATTGATATGTGTGACAAATAACTAAACCTTGTCATATGAGTAGCTAAGTGCCTTATGTATTTTTTACCTCTCCTTGACCCGACATTGCTTCGTTGCCCGCAAGCATCCATAGCCCTGTGAAGATGCCTTATACCATATGAGCATTTCCCCATTGCCAACAAGAGTCCACAACCTCGACAAAGATGCCTTGTACCATATGAACATTTCCCCATTGCAAGCAGACGTCCATAGCCCTGATGGGTTTACTCATGCTTCCCACACTGAATAATATTGCCATTTCATTGGACTACCCTTTTAAAGATATATATGAATAATGAGGGTAATGAAAACGAGGAGGAAAACAAACATTGACCTACTGCCAACAAGTGTCCATAGCCTCAACAGGTTTGTTTGCAATTCCCATACAACCTAATGCTTTTAGCTTCTCTTAAACAACTACACCTTAAAGATTTGTAATAAAGATAATTGCATATGCAATTAGGTGTGAGAGAAGCGAGATGGTAAGAGGGTGTCTAAAATTCACCAGGAAAAATACTCATTCACAAATTCAAACTATGAGTCTCCCTTCCATCAACTATTTTAGGTATAAGTTATTTAAGTCTTGTTGATGAAGCATGGAAAATGAAAATTGTAGGTGTCTTAGAACGAAACTGTGTTTTTGATAAAAATATGAACTTAATGAACATTGGAGTTCATCTACAACTGAACATTCAGTCATATACCACGAAACTCATAAAAATGATAAGAATTTTAGTTGGTGACATGTATAAGTAAAATTACTAGATGTTATGTATTGTTGAGAATCGCAACTCTTATAATGACAAACTCCTAATAATCTGGCAATCCAACTTGAATGAAAAATAAAAAGCAAAAAAAATGCAAAAAGACTTAACTATTCAAAATAAACTAAAAATATGTATAAAATAACTTAAGATAGTACCCAAATAAACCAAAATCTCATCAAAGGACAATGAAAGTAAAAATGAAAGTAATTTAAATTTTGTGGAGATTCAATAAAGTAGATAATGAAAAATTCATTGGATCACCAATAAAAAAGACTTGTCAAAATTATGATAAAAAAATTGTAGTAAAGGATATTTTATTTAAGAAAATATTATTATTATTAAATTGAAAATAAGATTTTAATATTACCTTAGACTAAAGACTCTCACTTTCACTTTCAGATCCATGGTTGAAATTATTAACACAAGATTTTGACGAATTGGAATGAAAAACATCAGTATCAAAATAAGAGATTTTATTTAAGAAAATATTATTATTATTAAATTAAAAATAAGATTTTAATATTACCTTAGACTAAATACTTTCACTTTCACTTTCAGATCCATGATTGAAATTATCAACACGAGATTTTGACGAATTGGAATGAAAAACATCAGTATCGTCAATATCCACAAGAACGTGAGAAATGATTTTATTTGACCTTATCGTGAGAAATGATTTTATTTGACCTTATCGTCAATATCCACAAGAACCAACCCCCGATTTTTCCTTTGAAACTGATAGTGAAAAGTCCGTAAATCCTTCTCTCACCAAATATATGTAAGTGATTACAAATAAATATAAACTAAGGGATATTATTAGAAGCAGTCCTTTACCTTTTCCATAAAAACTTAGCATTTGCAAGAGATTTCCTACTTCTCTAGAAATACCTTCAATATGCCCAAGCATCCTGAAAAAACATGTTCTAGAACAATGATAGGAGACATTTTAAAATAGATAAAATTTAAAAAGAAATTGTTGAAGAGAGATTACTTGCCAATTGGTCCTCCTTCTAGCATCATTTGTTGACGAGAAAATTTGACCTGCTCGTCAATAAAGCAAAAACAACCTGAAAGGGTCTTTAAAGCAGTTATTGATCCATGTGGAATAGCTACTTCTCACAAGAATAAAGGCCCCATTTCCACTAATGAAAGTTTTCTCCTTAAAAAAGACTTGCAATTGGATTTTCCTAAAACTCTAAATGAAATTAAAAATATAAATGAAACACATCATAAAACTCAATCTAATTTAAACCAACTTAATAACTACAAAATACAATTTTAGTAGCTAATAAATACTATAGGTAAACTAAAAAATGGCATAACAGAAAAACTTAAAAAAAAGGAAAAAGAAAATATGCATAAATGTAACTTAACCCACCACAAGAAAACCATATGCAAACTACTCTATGTAATATATCCCAGGAGCAAGACTTAAAATTAAAGTTGATGCATAAAAGGAAAAATTACATCATTGTTTTATTAAAACATATTTAATGAACAACAATATTATAAGTATAGCAATTTTTCAATACTAAACATACCAATTAATATTCATTTCAATATTATTTATCCATGAGATATTATAATCAGTTCAATCAATTGAATAAAAAATACAACACAACTAAATTATTAAGTTATTCATGTTCGATCATCTTTTATGAGAATAAGAAATAATGACAAAATCAATCTTTAGTATTCAAATCCATCGATCTTTGGTGGGTAGGTGAAATAAATTGGGTGATATGGAAAGCTCCCCTCACCTGCCCCACTTTTAATGACTTGTTGTAGTTAGCTGAGATATCACTGAATGATATTTTTGTTTTGGTGTCAAGATTTCTGAACTTTTTTTAATGAGCACGAGTGCACAATCTTGGTAAATCAATATTTTCTCAGCTTCTACTTGGCCAGCTGTAGAACATGTGTCTTCATTTGCTTTTAATTGTGACGCTAATCTTTAATGATTTAATGACATCTTCATTGAAATTCGATCTTCAATTATGTTTTAAGGAATAGTATAAGCAATATGTTATAATATATCAGTTAGGTAATGTGTGTTTCTTTAGTATGTATTAGTATGCATTTGTAAATATGCAATACAATGCTCATGTTATGATATTGATATAGAGTGGTTTGATGGTCCATATTCTCCTTAATCTTAACAAATATTAATATGTAATTTAGCACCCTATTGGTCCATGATCTCTATTTAAAATGTTAATAATGACAATTAAACTAGATGTGTTTACGAGATGTTTTTTGTAACAGGCATAACCGCTAGCAATTTTACTCATGTAACTTATTTCATGAACTATATAGTGCATGGTTGGGATACGTAAAGTAGTAGTAGTCTGAGAGACTAATGAGCTTCAATACTTTGCCTGCGTGGATGTTTCCCCTTATGGGGTTTTACCACATTACACTATTGTTTATCTTGATGATTTTCTTTGTTTCTTGTCTCTGATCTGTAATAAGTGGTACTAGAGCCATGTGAGAAAGAGAGATGTCAGAGAAGTTGTTGAACCTGCCGCCGCTTGACCTGTCTGTTGTTTTTTGGCTCTGTGAAGAAAAAGGATATCCACCGCGAAGAGGGAGAGCTACTGCTACAGATCATGAAGTCTGCCTGTAGAGGAGGGGCTGCTGCAGTTGAACTATGAGAACCGATGAGGGAGAACCGTTGTTGCTGCTGGCTGTGGAGAAGAAGTCGTGAAGGCTCTACTGTTGCAGTTGAAGAGGAGAACACAACTGTTGAATCGTGGCTTTGCTGCTACAGTTGAAGAGGAGAGCACAACTTTTCTACTAATATGAAAACAAGCCCAATGCATGGAGAAGGTGGTTGTTGACAATCAAACTATGAAGAAAAGGGATCGTGAAGGTGAAGACACCGATGGAGAAAAGTTAAATTGTGAAGTAGAAGTTGGTTTTGTGAGATCGTGACTGGGAAGCCGTCATTGTTGTGATGTTGGACATGGAGAAGAAGCCGAGTGAAGGTTTTACCTATTATGTTTGGGAAGTTTATATATATATATATATATATATATATATATATAATTATTAAAAAAATCCACAATTTTCACAACAATGTTCAGTACAAAGTTTGAAATTGAGAAATTTAGTGATAAAAATACTTTGAGTTATGGAAATTAAACATGCCGGATTACTACAGCAAGGGTTGCAGAAATACCTAGATGGTAAAAGAAAGAGACCCCTAACTATGATAGATGATGAATGGGAGGAATTAGATGCCAAAGCACTTAACACAATTCGGTTATGTCTTGCGGATGATGTGTTGTTTAACATTGTTGAAGAAAAGTCAGCAACAAGCCTATGGAGCAAGTTATAAAGTCTATATATGACCAAATCTTTGACAAAAAAAATTTACTTGAAGAGACAATTGTATGGTATGAGAATGAAAGAAGGTACGAAGATAACAAATCATTTGAATGTTTTTAATACTCTTATTTTCTACTTGACTAGTATGGGTGTTAAAATTGATGATGAAGATAAAGCAGTCGATCTTTTATGTACCTTACATGAATCTTGGGGTCAAGTAGTTTCTTCCATTAGTCTTAGTACAACTAATACTTTGGAATTGACAATGTGGTTAGAGCATTATTGTCTAAGGAATTCAAGAAGAAATCTAGTTTTGAAACCTCTTCGCCAGAAGCTTTGGTTGTTAGAGGTCAATCCAAAGAGAGAGGAGAAAATTCAAGAGGTACTTCTAGGTCTAAATCAAAGGGCATAAAGAGCAAATTAAAATTTTGGTACTCTCAAGAATGACTATTGGAAAAGACAAGAATCCAAGAAAGATGACTCCAAATCAAAGGCAAATTCAGTTAAGTCTTATTCAGGTATGATCAATGAGGTTTTGCCCGTTCGTAAAGTTTTTTAATATATAAAGAATGGCTATTAGATTTTCGTGCTTTGCACCATATCTCCCCTCATAAATATTGGCTTGCTTCCTATCAAACAATTAATGACGGTATAGTTCTTTTAGTAGACAATCATTCATGTAAGACTGTTGGGGTTGCAAGTGTTAAATTAAAATGTTTGATGGAGTTATAAGAACACTTACAAATGTTAGACATGTGCTTTAATTAAAGAAAAAAATATTTTCTTTGGGAGTGTGGATTCTTGTGGTCATAAGTTTACATGTTTAAGTGGAATATTAAAAGTATCTAAGGGTGCTTTAGTGGTCATGAAGGCACATAAAACATGAAACCTTTACAAACTGGTTGGAAGAACTCAAGTTAATGATACACCATTAGTATCTGAAGAGATGTCAGGATCCACTCAATTATGGCATCATTGTCTTGGTCATATGAGTGAGAGAGGACTTTAGGTATTAATGAATCACAAATTGCTTCCAAATCTGAAAACTCTGAATTTGATGTTTTGTAGACATTGTATATTTGGAAAACAATGTAGACAAAAATTAAAAGCAGGTAGTCATGTTAGTAAAGGTGTTCTCAATTACATTCATTTTGATTTGTGGGGTCCATCTCCTACTATTTCCTATGGGGGAGCAACATATTATTTATTATTTATAGATGATTTTTCAAGAAAAGTTTGGGTCTATGTCTTAAAAATAAAAGCTTATGTGTTTGCCACGTTTAAACAATTTAGAGTTATGGTGGAAAAAAGAACTAGCAAGACAATCAAGTATTTAAGGACGGGTGATGGAGGTGAGTTTACTTCTTTATAATTTGAGAATTATTGCAAAGGAGAAGGGATCATACAACATAAAACAAATGTATAAAATCCTCAACAAAATGGCATTGCAGAGCCCATGAATAGGACTCTTCTAGAGAGAGCAAGGAACATGCTTAGTAATGCTAATTTGGGGGCAAGAGTTGTGGGCATAAGAATTTTCCACTGTTGGTTATCTAAGAAATTGATCGCCATCAATGGAAATAAATTGTAAAAATTCGGAAGAGGGATGGACTAGTCATCCCTGTGATTATTTGAATTTGAAATTTTAAGGTTGCGAAGCTTATGCCCTTACTCCTAAAAATCAAGGTTCTAAGTTAGACCCTAGATCAAGGAAGTGCATTTTTGTTGGATATGATGATATAACAAAATGATACAGATTGTGGGATCCTACTTCCCACAAGATCGTCATTGGCAGAGATGTAATTTTTGATGAATCTTCTTTGATTAAATCAGAAAATGTAAAAGTTAATGTGGAACAGGAACATGTACTGTTAGAACAACTAGTTCAGTTGGAGACCAATCTTCTCATGACTCAAATAAGCAAGAAGAAGTTTCTGGTGAGAAACAAGTCATAGGAGATGAAGAAATTCAAGAAAATGTGGAAACCCCACAACCTACACCAAGAAGATCAACAAGGGAGAGAAATCCTCGTAAGAGGTATACTGATTTTGTTTCCTCTATTTTATTTACTGGTGATGGAGAACTTTCTTGTTTTTAGGAAGCCATTGATTGTGTTGACAATGCTAAGTGGAAGATGGAAATGAAAGAAGAAACAAATTCTCTTGATAAAAACAAGACATGGGAATGGGTTTTCTAGTTGAAGAAAGGCGTTTATGGTAAGGTTGAAAGATACAAAGCTAGATTGGTCTCAAAAGGGTACTTCCGAATGGAAGGTATTGACTATCATGAGATTTTTTCACCAGTTGTCAAGCTTGTATGTATTTGTATTGTGTTAGCACTAGTTGCATTGGTTGATTTGGATTTAGAGCAACTAGATGTTAAAACAACTTTCTTACATGGAGATTTATATGGAACAACATGAAGGTTTTGTGTAGCATCATAAAGGAATATTAGTTTGCAAGCTTAAGAAATCATTGTATGGCCTAAAACAGTCACCTAGGAAATGTTATAAGAAGTTAGATTCTTTCATGGTGAGCCAATGTTATACTAGAATTGAATATGCTCATTGTTTATATTTCAAAAGGTTGAATGGCATATTCATTATCTTAGTGTTGTATGTTTATGATATGCTTATTGTGAGTAAAAGCATGGATGAGATTAACAGGTTGAAGGCTCAAATGGCTAGGACTTTTGATATGAAGGATCTTGGAGCTACAAAACAAATTATCTTGGGTATTGAAATACACAGAGACAGAAGAAATAGTAAGCTTAGTTTTTTACAGGAGAAGTATGTTGAGAAAATACTTGTAAGATTCAAAATGAATAAGGCAAAACTTGTGAATGTTCTTTTGGATTCCCATTTTAAGATTTCTTCAGGTTTATGTCCTAGTAGTGTTGAAGAAAAGGATTATATGTCTCATGTACCATATGCCAATGCAATAGGATGTTTAATGTATGGAATCACGTGTACTAGACCTGACATTTCACATGCAGTAGGTGTTGTTAGTAAATACATGTCAAATATGGGAAAAGAACATTTTAATGTTGTGAAATGGGTGCTTTGGTACCTAAGAGGCACAAGTGACTATTGTATCACCTTTAACGATAACGATGATTATGTATGTTGTTTTGTTGATTCAGATTTCACAGGTGATTTGGACAAGAGAAGGTCTACTTCAAGTTATGTCTTTACTCTCGCAGGTGGAGTTATAAGTTGGATGTCAAAGCTTCAGGAAACAATTGCTTTATCCACTATAGAGGTTGAATATTGTTGCCTCACATGCTTGCAAAGAGGCGATTTGGTTGAAAGGTCTGCTTAGAGAATTTGGAAGGTTGCAGAACAATGTGCCTGTTTTCTGTGAGAGTCAAAGTGCTATACATTTGGATACAAATCATGTTTATCATAGTAAGACTAAACATATTGATGTAAAGTATCATTTTGTACAAAAAGCTATTGGTGAAGGTGGAATAGATCTGAAAAAAGATTCCTACTGAAGAAAATTGTGCAAATATGTTTACAAAACCAGTATTGTTAGAGAAGCTATGATCGTGTGTAACTTCTCTTGGTTTGAAAAAAAGGTGATGAATAGTCTTGGGAAAAGTATTAGAAAATTTTGTCGTCAAGGTGGATATTGTTAATAATGACAACTACACTAGATATGTTTATGGGAAGTTATTGTAACGGGCATAACTGACAACGGTTTTACTCATGTAACTTATTTCATGAAGTATATGGTGCATGGTTGGGATAAGTAATGTAGTAGTAGTCTGAGAGACTGAAGGCCCATCATGTAATCTCCTCAATCATTGATTAATGAGCTTCAGTACTTTGTCTACGTGGATGTTTCCCTGTAAGGGGTTTTACCACATTACATTGTTGTTTATCATGGTGATTTTCTTTGTTTCTTGTTTATGATCTGTAACATAAAAAGCATGGACGGTCATTTGCTAGTTGATCGGTTATGAGAAGATCATTTGTAATATTATTTCTTTAGCATAATAATATTACCTCAAGTAGCTATCTGGATGGGGCTATGGAGTGTTTTCTTCTTTAAGGATTTAAACCATGTAAAAGCATCGGTGTGTTGACTTGTGATCTATTTGTGTGTGCGACTACTCAACATATTTGATCTTTTGAAAGTATCATGTGATAGTCGAACATTTCTGATTTGTTGAGTTCGCAAATATTGCATGACAAAGAGCATACACAAATTGAAAAGGTAGCAGACAAAAAATAAAACAAAAACCAGGTAGAAAGCTGAAAGAACGTGAAAGATATATTTAAAAATACGCAACTGTAAACAATATACCTCCATATCTTGTAAAATGGTCCTATATTGGGTTTAAGTCCTTCTTGTTGTTTCTTTTTGTAAAATTTCATGTAACTTTAAGTCATAAAATTGACCATACTGTGAAAACCGGTTCCCACTTGTTTTGTAAAATTGGGTTACTTATTTGTAAAAATGAGTTCATAGGAAAAGTTAGTAAGGGGGGGGGGGATTCTTTACTACATTTTTTTCTCTCTATCATGTGGATCAATCTTTGAGTACCACATGGCCCCTTGGTTCCATTTTATGCTTTTCTTATAAAGGTCATAACATCCTCATCCATAGCTCATTTCCAATGTTGTTTTTTGAAACTGCCTATTTTTAGATATTTACATCAAGACCGTTAGTTTATGTTTTTGAAGCATGCATATTCTAGTATGACCACCCCATGTGATATTCTGCGTACCGGTTCCAACTACTTCTCATGAAAATCATGTATGGAGGATGTCCTATGAAGTAGTGGACTTTGTCGAATTACCTCATAGAAAGAAACTAAACATTATGATGATAATAAGAAAACGTGGGAAAATAAATGTGATGATGCTCATGGATTAATCGGAATGTCCATTTCTAATGACTTACGATTCCAACTTCAAGGATTGGTGATCCAAAAACAGTTTGGGAAAAGTTGGAAATTGTGTTTGGTAAACACAATGAAATTTGAGGTCATCATCTTGAAAATGAGTCGATTACCATAAATCCATGTGATTTATATTGCATACAATACTATTTATATAAGTACAAGACCCTTATACTCTTACTTGATAAATGTTTCATAAAAATAAAATACAAGCAATGCATTTTTCATATTCTTTCCAAGCTTGGAGGTCCTGCCTATTCAATTTTTGTATCTACATTTTACTCCATGAAAGAATCTTTCGGTCCAATTCATTATAAAAATCCAACTCTTGAATCTTTTTGTGATTCCCTAATTAGAGAGAAAAATAAGCTCATACATCTTGGAGTAATAAGCAATGATGATACATCTGGAAAAGCCTTAATGGCACAACAAAAAAAGAATTCCAAGCATCCCAAGAAGCAACATCCATGCAATATTAAGGAAAACAAGGGTCACAAACCCTCTTAGCCAACTCATCCTTCAAAAAATGACAAACGAACCGAACCGAAAGGTAAGAAGATTGAGTTTCATTACAACTTTTGTGGGAAAAATAATCATGATGAATTTAAATGTTTCAAGAAGATGGTAACCTTCGAAGAAACAACGAAGAATCACAACATCAACCTTGGTCCATTTTCAGAATCTACATCTTAAGGGCATGCACTTTGTGCTTATGGTTTTTCCTTTAATGCATATTCACATTCTTCTTCGAATGAGTGGCTCATTGTTTATGGAGCATCTTATCATATGGCTAATGATAAAGCCATATTATCTACTATGAATGAATGTAGCACCAAACAAATATATGTTGGTGGTGATAGATCTCTTAGTGTTGTAGGATTTGGAACATTAAAGTAGAATATGGTCAGTTTCATGATGTACTATGTGTTCCATGAATTTTGTGCAATTTGTTGTCAGTCTATCAAATTACTAATTACGATGAAGGTAAGACTGTAACGTTTACACCTCACCAAGTTGTAATAAAGGATTTCAAAGATCCTAAGCATGTCCTTCCCATTGGAATTGCTGATGATATTACCAAGTTGGATGGTGTTTGTTTTGATTGTGTACTTGGAAAACATGATCGAGATAATTTTGAGAAATGTACCTCTTGGAATGCCTCATCTTACTTGTAGCTTGTGCATAGTGACTTGTGTGGCCCTCTTCCATTTGCTTCATTTTCTAGTTTCAAATATTTTTTAACTCACATTGATGATTACTCCAGATGCATTTGGGTTTAATTCCCAAAACTTAAGAGCGAAGTATTTAACATGTTCTTGGCCTACAAGGCTCTTGTTGAAAGAGAATCTAGTCATCAAGTTCTTAAGTTAGGATTTGATAACGTGGGTGAATATGTTAACAATGAGTTCACTACTTTCTACAACAGGGAATCCAACGACAACAGACTATTCCATATACCCCACGATAAATTGGTGTAGCTGAGTGGAAGAACTGCACCTTAAAATAAATGACTTGTATGCTCCAAGCTAAGGGACTAAGTATTCAATATTGGGATGAATCCACACTAGTACAAAATGAGAGATAAGTGACTACGTGAGCAAAAAATTTGGGCACCACGGTTTTTTCAAGGGATAAATGACCAAAATTGAGAAATTTTAAGTGAGCTAACTAAAAATGACCAATTTAGTCACAAGATAAGAACCAAGCTAAAAATGATCGAGATAAATGACCAATTTAGTCACGGGATAAGAACTAAGTTAAAAATGATGAAGATAAATGACCAATTTTGTCACGGGATAAGAAATAAGCTAAAATGTCCAAGATAAATTACCAATTTGGTCAAGGGATAAGAGCTAAACTAAAAATGAGCACATAACAATTGGTTGTTTATTTGGTCATTTTTAGTTGTCACTCTGGAAAATGGAAAATTATAATTTTGACAATGAACTTGTACAATTTACTAAATTCTAACACTGTAGATGCATTCAAATACCCCCAAGAAAGGGGTAGATCCATATGCAATGTTCGAATTTAGTAAAATGTAGATCCCCTCATGTGGCATAGCTCAACATTAATGCATGAGGCAGATTTGCATTGTTTACATTAACGACCTTGTACGTAGTCTTCTATTCTTGGAGTAGAAGCAAATTGCTTATAAATTTTACATCCTTCCCAATGTATCATAATTAATTTCCAATACATCTCTGGTATAAGCATTAATAAAAATCATCCCAAGTTGAGATATCGCAGGTACCACATAAATAAACTAAAATAACCACATAACAATTGGTCATTTTTAGTTGTGTCACCTCGACAATGGAAAATTATGATTTTGACAACGAATTTGTACAAATTGCTAAATTTTAACACTTCACATGGATGCAAAGACCCCCTACTGTTGCAGATGGATTCATATAATATCTAGTTCAACGTGCTTATCATGTCCATATCTTATTTGACCATTTTTTCGCTTTTGTATTTATATCCATTCGATAGATCCACCAAGTTGCATCATGTGCCTCATCATAGTGTGTCAGTTGAGTTGAGTCTTGAGTATTTGTCGTCTTTCCCTTTTGGAATTATCATGTTGTGAAGTTGGTTTCATTCATCTCGTCGTACTAGTTGCGTCCATATTTAGTTTGAACAAAACCATGGTCATTTGACCCCCTCATAAGTTTATTAAAGTTTTAGCACGTTCATGTATTTTTTGTCATGTT
Source organism: Pseudotsuga menziesii (assembly GCA_001517045.1). NCBI lineage: Eukaryota > Viridiplantae > Streptophyta > Pinopsida > Pinales > Pinaceae > Pseudotsuga > Pseudotsuga menziesii. The sequence goes on from LPNX011164254.1 coordinate 125,129, forward strand.
AGCTAAAAATTGTTAATTTCACAACCTCCATTAATTCTCCATATGTATCTATTCATCATGGTTTTCCTCGCACATGTCCTATCCTGAAGTTGGTGTCATTTTATTTGGCTTGTCGTATTGGTCACATTCATATTTTCAAGGTCAACGCAATGCACTAAGGGTCTCAAGCACCCTAAACTACTCAATTGAAGAACATTATGACTATCTTACATTGTTCCATCAACCAGGCCACTCAAACTCCATATTATGCTACATCAAGAGATTTTAGGAGGATCAATTTGGTTGAAATTAAGAGTCGTTTATGTAGTCCACACCTACTTTCTTATAAACACATTACTAGTGTCCTTCCTTATACTACGAGTGAACCTACATTTTATTCAACCTTGACCAATTGCTAAGATTAGGTTGATGTAACACAAGATTAACCCCTAGGGCCTTGTTAATGCATGCCACTCTCTAGAAGACATTATCCAATATGGACTATATTTTAACATTTACATTATTGATACAAATAATTGATAGGCCAGCTCCTCCCTATCCTCCCTATATTTGTCATAGCAAAAGCTTTTTGGTTGATATGTCTTGTGATTGACTCTCCTTCACTTTATGAGTTTTGTTTTTGGGGTAACCTAATGCCTATGCTTCTACCGTCTTGTGCATTGTTGTGTTTGTCCCAAAAAAAAATTTCATTTTTCATTTTACCTCATTTTAGAAATTTGTAACAATTGATTTTATAATATTTAAATCTTATAGCATTATATTTGTGTTAAAGCCATCATAAATTATCTTTTCATACTAAAGCTTTTAAAGTACTTTTTAAAAATATAAATATTTAAAGTGTTAATGTTCAATACTAAGATTTTTTATGTTTAATGATTACTTTGAATTTATATTTAAGTTCTTAAATACAATTTATATTTTTAATTAAACTAGATATATGTTATTTTTAGCAGACTCCCTTCAAATTTTCCTCGATTTTCCCCACCTCTATAGAAAGAGGCAATAGATTGAAAATATGTAGATGTTATTTTTTCTCAGCTCCTTTCCATTTCCCCCCAATTTTCCCTGCCTCTACCTAGAAAGCAGTTGAACGATAAATCCTTGGCTAAAACGTATCCTGCTACCAATCCATAGGTGAATATTTCGATCCACCGTGTCAGGGATTGGTGGGGGATTGCATTTTTACAGTTATGTCAATTTGGTTGGAGGTGGATCTTGATCGAAACTAGTGAGGCTTGATTTCTTTTGGTGTGTTTCAACTTTGTAACAGACGCACGTTTAAGTTTTCAAACCCCACATATTGCTATGTAAAGTTGTGTATGTTTCAATTCAGATTTAGTTCGCTCTATTTTGAGCTTTCTATCAATATGCCATTTTGTCTTTGTATTTTGTTAGTTTGAGTCCCACGTCTGCTCTATTCTCAAAGAAGTTTTCATCTTGGATCTCTTTGTAGATTCATTGTAATATTCAACTATTAGTAATGGTCGTTTCCAACACATGGAATCGGGTTATTATGTTGTTTATTTGGGAAACACGCGTTTTTTGTTTGTTTGTAATATAATCTCTGGTCTTGTTTAAGAAACTTTTGCTATTTTTATAATATGACTATATTCTATATTTTTCCATTCTTAAGTTTGAAACCCTTGTAATTTAGTAATTTAATGATCCTTTCCATGTGTTGGTCCCTATATAGATTGTATTTAGGGTTGTAGTTGCTATTTTTCTGTTGTGAATAACATATACTTGAGAAAAATAAATTGGATGCATTCACAATTTGCCCCTCTTTCTTTTTTCTATTTCATATATTTTTAATATAGTCCTTTTATATATGTTTATTGTGGGATCCGTTGTGTGCCTGGCGAGGAGGCACAAGACCGAGTGTGAGTGGTCAGTGGAGACCAACAAATAGGCTAATAACTTCGCAAAGATCAAAATTTGTTGAGGTTTTTGAGTGTGTGGATTTCGTATTATGCCTTTAGGAATTATAATATAAGCATTTTATATAATGTTAAAGGGACTTTAATGAGGGGACACAAGTCTTTCGATAAGGGACTTTAATGAGGGGACACAAGTCTTTTGATATAATCTTTTTATTATCTTTTCTTTAATCTTTTGATATAATCTTTTTATTATCTTTTCTTTAATATTGGGTATCTTTTAAAAAAGGTTTAATAAGTATAGGATCACGGTAAATCGATCTATAAGGGAAAGGTCAAGATAGTTTAAATGAAAAAGGTATGACGGTTTCGAGAAATTTTAATGTAAAAGGAGGTATCTTTTAAAAAAGGTTTGATAAGTATAGGACCATGGTAAATCGGTATATAAGGGAAAGGTCAAGATAGTTTAGGGTTTAGGGTTTAATGTAAAAAGAGGTATCTTTTAAAAAAGGTTTAATAAGTATAGGATCACGGTAAATCGATATATAAGGGAAAGGTCAAGATAGTTTAAATGAAAAAGGTATGACGGTTTCGAGAAATTTTAATGTAAAAGGAAGTATCTTTAAAAAAAGGTTTGATAAGTATAGGACCACGGTAAATCGGTATATAAGGGAAAGGTCAAGATAGTTTAAATGAAAAAGGTGTGGTGGTTTAGAGACATTTAATGTAAAAGGAGGGTAGTATTTTTTTTATTCAAGAATGAAGGATATCAACTTTTTGCAAAGATGGATTTAAATATGTGGCATTTAACTTTGGACTTAGATGTGAGGAAATTATTAGTGATAAGTAATATTGGAAATTTTACTCATAAATGTGAAATTGATAAATTTTAATTATTAGGACACATAAGACTCTAGATTGTCGAAACTTCAACCCACTGTTGAAAGGGTGAAACAATGATGGTTTTGGCCAAACGAAATATGGAAATGATCAGCATGATGACTTGAACGTAATGATATAAACACTTTGACACGACGATGCCCAGAGCGAGAAATGACAAATCTCCATGACATGACTATGGCAACACTAAAGATACAACTTGGAGGATCTATCGAAGTGGTCAAAGAGAAGCGAAAATAGAGAAATGAGGTATGGGCATGATAAGCACATCACTATGGACACGATAATATAGACAAAATGATTTTATGAAAAAAAAATTATAGGCTCTCCTTTGGCATCATGCTCTGACATGTTCATAATCATGTCGATGTTGAGCTTCAATAATAGGAGGACAAATGCATTGAATTAAAAAAATGGTGTTGCCCTATATGTGAACACATGATTATCCATATAGTTGATTACTCATTGAACTTACCAAACTATTTTGGTATATTTTGTTTTTTATTTTGAACTGTATGATTTTTAAAAATTATATTTGCATATCATAAAGTAAATCAACTTAAATTTTTATTTGATATAAACTCGATATAAAGGTGAGTCCTATTTTTGATTGATAGAAAGTCGAGTCTTATTTTTAATTTTTTGATAAGGCTTATACTTTCATAAACTTTCTTTTTGAAGCACAATTGCTATGGGAGTCTTGAATATCAATCAACTTATTTGAGTGCCTCATCATGTTTTATGTTAATATCTTTTTCTATGAATGTATTTTCAAGACAGCATTTTCATAATGTTTAATCTGAAATCAAAATATCCAAAATTGAAGTTGGATGTGAGGTATATGAATTTTTGTCAATCATTATTCTGGAAATTGTTTGGTATAAATCTTGATATTAGATTTTTTTTAATTAGTTTAAGATGCAAAACCATCTATCTTGCATGTAAAAGATAAAGAAGCACAAGTGGGAATATAAGCCATAAATTGGTTCCTAGGACTTGAGTACAAATGTCCATGAGGGGCACAGTTCCTCCAGACTGTCATGTTCATGCCTCCCATTTTCATCCTTTTCTACAAGATTCCATTACATTTGTAACACAAATAGTTGCTCCTGCTAGATTTGCCAATTCAAATACCCCGAGATTTCCAATTTGAGTGCACTCGATCAATTGGTTCACTTTGACGTACTAAATGGAAGATGCATTAAGTGGTTTTTGCAAATTATAGAAAACAAAGCATGTTGACATAGAAGAAATGTGTTGGAAAACTGCTTGATCCCACTACCCTTCTGCAATTTTTGTTACCATACTTAAATTCTTTCTCCTGTGGGAATTTCAAATTCTTAAAACATTGATTGGAAATTGAATCATCCCCTACTATCCATTCTTTTCACATTTTGATGCATTCCAATCAAATTAAAATGCATTTTCATAGTAAGAGGTGGTGAAAAGGCCTTTGAATGGAAGACTGAAACGGATTCCTTGCTTCAAAGCCATTAGGGATTCTTTGATTCCAGATTTAATGATAGATTTCTTCTTTGTCCCTTTGGGACCAACATTATAGTTTTGTAATTAATTTTAAGGGTTTAATTTTTGCTTATGAAATCCTTGAATACATTATTAGATCCTTGAAAACCATTACAGGTTAAGCCGAGATTGATATTTATTATAATAGTTATTTTTTTGTGTATTAATTATTGACATTAAGTCAATAAAAACTTAGTATATATATGGACTGTGATGAACATTACGGGTTAAGATTCCCACAGGTTTAGAAATGATTATGAGAGTTTCAAGCTTGTTTCACTATTGATTATTTATTAAAGTTTTGCATATAATATATTTTTATTTAAAGTACTCAAAGCCCTATGGTTTCTTCATAATATCAATAATTGTTATGGCCTTGCTAACTTGTTCTTTATGTTCTTGCCAATTGATTTGATTCTTCAAAGGTCATCATTCATTGATTTTTTACATTTATTTGTTCTTTTAGGGAATGTGACAAGATGATGTAGTTGCATTATTATCGACATAACACAAGGGAAGATTCACTCAGTGGCCATTGTAATATTTTGAAAAGTCATCGATATTGTAGATGATTTTAATGTAAAGTATGGAGACGGTTTTTGTTATTGACTAGTATTAGTCCATTGGTGGATATTCAGTTGGAAACTCATAGTTATTGTAATACTTGACATTTCATATGATATAATTTACGTGGTTGAAAATTATATGTTGGTACTTGATACTATTTAGTGTTGTAATTAACTAATATAATGACTTTGTATGATTCACGTGTGTATTAGATGAGCATGATTATATATATGTATGTATGTATGTATATTACTAAAAAATTATGTTGATTAATATAATGGACACCATTAAAATTACTAATAAATAATGCACACATATGAACGACTAAATTGGTCTTTTATATTGATTAACAATGACCAAAAATAAAATGACTAGAAATGACCAAAAAGAGATAAATGACCACTACAAAAAAGAGAGATAAGTGACCAAAAAATGACCAAAATTTGCATATAAATGACCAAATGGCAACCTCTGGTGGAAAATTAGCAGTCATTTATCCCTTGACAACAAATGTGGTCATATGTAGATGGGTCATTTATAGCTTATCTTGTGGTCATATATTGGGTCATTAATTTGGTCGTATATTTGGTCATTAATTGTGACAATTAAAGACCCAATTAATGACCAGATATACGACCAAATTAATGACTTCATCAATGACCAAATATATGACCACAGATAAGCTATAAATTACCAATTTAAATATGACCACTTTTTTGTTCGTGTGATCAATGACTGATAATTTGCCACCAGTGGTTTCCAAAACAAAAGTGGTCATTTATATGTGGATTTTGGTCATTTATCTCTCATTTTGTACTATTTTCACAAATTGTGCAAATTACACAGTTAATTGGTGGTTAATTGCACCCCCGCTAAATCTTTACAAGGTATCACACTGGAAGAAACATGGAGTAAAATTAAACCATATGTAAGACACTTTCGTGTTTTTTGCAGTGAAGCATGGACTCATATTTTGGATGAAAAATGAAAGCTTTGCAGTCTAAAAATGAAAAGTGCAAATTTTTTATTTTCTGGATATGTAAAAGGTTATATACTTCTTTAGCCACATTCTCATGATATAATTATTAGAATAGATGTTAAATTTGATGAAAATCTCTTAGCCTATGAGCCTAGTTTAGTGTTTGTTCCATCTGTGGCATGCAATCCTAATTCAACACGTGTGCCATCTTCTACTCCCAAATTCCTTGACAATATTCCTACTCCAACTTTTGATCATGACAATGAAGATGAAAATATACCTTTAATTACTCATTTTCCTCCAGTTGCACCAGCACAATCGCTTTCCCAATGGGCGTGTTCAACATGTGAAGTGACTGGTGATATTGTCAGTGATCCCATAGATTAGCACCGAAGTTGTCCTCATTTCTAGTAAGCCACCTCTATTTTGGATCAAGTTTCAAAGAATCATGATCCAGACACATTTGCAAAAGATTCAAGGAATCTAGACTAGGATGCATCTATGGATTAATAATATCATTCCTTAATTTTGAATTATAGTTGGGATCTTCTACCTCTTTGAAAAGGAATAAAACTTGTCGACAGATGTAAATGGGTCTATTGAATTAAGTATGCTTTAGATTGAAGCGTTGAAAGACTAAAGGCAAGGCTAGTTGCTAAATTATTTTCCCAAGTTAAAGGAATTTACTATAAAGAAAACCTTTGTCCCCGTCGCCAAAATGAACTCCATTTTCCTTGGTCTTTCCCATCTTGCAGTATTACATAAATTGGAGGTCCATCAAATGGATGTCAAGTCCACATTCTTGCGTTGGGATTTTATATGGAACAACCACATGGCTATGTTCAGAATGACTCTAGCCTCACTTGTGGCCTTAAGAAATCTGCATATGGCCTTAAGCAAGCTCCTTGATCCTGGTATGCCAAACTATATAGATTTATCCTTGACATTGGTTTTTCTATATGCCATTGTGACCCTGGTGTCTATACCAAGAAAGTAGGAAGCCATATCATCATCCTTATTCTTTATGTTGATGATCGTATTCTTACTACTAGTGACCATAAACTTTTAACCGATGTGAAATCAATCCTTAAGGAGAACATTGGAATGACATACTTAGGAAATTTGCAACTCTATTGGCCTCCAAGTCTTGCAAACCAAATAAACAATATTTCTTTCTCAACCTAAGTATGTATGTAACCTTCTTTGTCACTTTCACATGGAAGATCGTAAACCAGCCCTATCTCCCTTCTAGCCTAGAGTCAAACGTTTTTCTACTTGTACTTCACCCGAAGTAGATGTCAGCTTGTATCATCAACTTGTTGGTGGTCTCTTATACTTGACTCATACGTGTCCTGATATTTCTTTTTTCAATGGTCTTATTTCCCACTATATGCAATCACCCCATGAAAACCATTGGAAAGCAACAAAAATGACACTTTTTTCAGGGTACAATTTAGTTTGGGATTCATTGCTTTTCAGAGGGGACTCCTTTGTTTGTTGTTGTCATTGTTTTAGATTGAGTTGGAAATCCTATTGATCAAAATTCATTGCAGGTTATGTTTTTTGTTTTGGTTATGAACCTGTCACTTGGGCTTGTAAGAAACAACAATATCTTACTCTTTCTTTAGAAGAAGTATACTATCAAGTCATAGTTCATGCAAGTTGAGAAGCTTTATGGCTTCAAAAAATCCTTCCAAAGTTTGGATTCGAGCAACAACATCTGATCACCCTTTGGTGTGATAATTAGAGTGACTTCCAAATTTCCAAATATCGCATTCAACATCATCACAACAAACACATTGAGCTACACATGCACTTCATCAGAAATCTTGTTCATGATCATGTTCATGAAGTGTTCTTTTTCCCTACAGATGATCAAGTTGAAGAATATTCACAAAGTATCTTACAGAAGCAAGTTTTTCTAAACTTCAATCTATTATAGGACTTTATGAAGTTGTCACAAAGGGGGAATAAGCCTTAATGCCTCCTTCCTTCTCCTGTAATGTCACTTTTTTAAATCCTTCAATCCTATCTAAAGCTCCTCTTAAGGGGGGATGCTAGGATATTTAGACACTTAGGAGTTAGTTAAGATAAAGTTATTATAATATATATGTTAGGTAAAGTGTGTTTCTTTAGTATGCATTAGTATATTTGTAAATATGTAATCTGAAATTCAAGATAGGATCTTGAAATAGAGTGATCTAACAGTTCATCTTATCCTCTATCTTAACAACCATTGATATATGGCTTAACACCCTATTGGTTCATGATATCTATTTAAATAGAATGTAAGGTCATTTTCCAGTTGATCGATTATGAGAAGCTCATTTGTAATATTGTTTCTTTTGCATAATAATAAATCCTCAAGCTATTATTTGGCTTGGGTTGTGGAGTGTTTACCTATTCGAGGGTTTAAACCACAAGAAAACATCAGTGTGTTGATTTGTTTGTGTGGCTTCTCTAAGTGTTCAATATTTTGGAAGTATCCTTTGATAGTCGAACATTTATTATTTGTCGAGTTCGCACAACACATGGCAAAGAGCATACGCATATTGAACATGTAGCAGACCATAAATAAAACAAAAACCACATAGAAATAAGAAAGAATATGAGAAAAATATTCAAAAATATGTAGTTGTAAACATTATACCTCTGCATCTAATGAAATGGTTGTATTTTGGGTTCAATCCCTTCTCTTTGTTACTTTTTGTAAATTTTCATGTAATTTTAGGTTATAAAGTAACCATATTGTAAAAAGTGCTTCCCATTTGTTTCATAAAAGAGGGTCACTTCATTTGATGCAACTTATTTGTAAAAGTGAGCTTATAGGAAAAGTTTGTAAGGGTGGGATTCCTTACTGCATTTATTGCTCTCTAGCACATGCATCCTAAAGAACATAAAAATTTTCTTAGTTACCTTGAACACCCAAAACCCTAGATTTCTTGTTGCTTCCTTTTTGTTTTATGTGGTTGCAAACTTTAGCGTTAGTACTTTACTCTTTCTATTAGTTCACAATGAGGGTTTTTTCTTCGTAGGCACAGAATATTTAATAGCTTTAGTATGTATCTATATATAGGGTGTTGGGAACCTATTGCAATGGGACCACTTATTGAATTGGATCCCAAATCCTTTCCAAAAACATGTCCCTGTCGGTTAAAAATAATAATTTCATGATTATTTGTGCGCACTCTATATATTAAAACATCGATTCTTTTTTGGAAGTGCACCATTTAACTTGTATATCATAATAAAAAAATATATGAGTGTTTGTCAATGCAATACATACAATAAATACACAACGATGCTAGTTTATATATATAACACACTGATAAAAATCAATAATATTTTTCTTAAATCAACAATTTTGTGTTGGTTTGTATACATGTGTATTGTGCACCAATGCATATAAACATAATGTGCATTGATGCACATTAATTTACCATGCACACAAATTCAACTGAAAACATTTCTAACTTGAATTTTTTTCATAGTTTTCATCATTTTATGATGCAAGGCATTTATTGATAGAAGATGTCTAATAGAATTTCACTGAAAAGAACTTCTTGCAACTAGCATGATGGGAGTACATCCCAAAAATAGAAGAAGGAAAGTTCTTTGAAATTTTATTATAAAATTAATATATTTGTATCATCTAATAGTTGGAATGATGTATATTGGTTACATTGTGTCATGCAGAGCAAAACCTTGAAGAACCTCAATAAGGTTGTTTGCAATATGAGTGCAAAAGAGTATAAAATCTTATTGAAAATTAAGCAAAGAGATGATTTGGGTGAATTAATCGGTAATCACTCAATAATCATCATGAATGTTTTCTTTGCATTTTCAATAATAGTGTACATGTTTCTTAAGAATAATTACTAACGCGTTTCAAATACTCCATTTCACATTTGTTGAATGTTGTGTAGGGAGTGACAACGAGGAAAGGGAACATTGTGCTAAAAAGATTAAAAAAAAAATATGAAGGACGTAAATGATGATAATTCATTTGTAGTGGTGTTGGAAGATAATGAAAGGGGGTAAAACTGCTATAAACTATCAAGGATATAGTGGAAATGAAGAATAGACATAGTTTCCACTTACATTACAAAAATCAATCACATGACTCCAAAAAATGGGTTATATATAAATTTCAATAAGCATTTCGAGAGCAATGGTCAATGAGACTTTCCAGACATGCAATAACAAAAAAGAATAATTTAAAAACTATTGGCCATAAACAAGTTTTTCTATAATATGCATATACTACTACAACTAATTACTGTATTTAGTTTCATATCAATATGAAAAAAATTATGGTTTTCATTTTGCAAAAAGATTATGAAAATTCCAAATAACAAATAAGTGATATCCAAAACATGCTAGTATGGATGTCCAAAAAGGTATGCAAGGAGTTGGTCAAATAAATGAACATATATGCATCACAAGAGGAGCCATCTCAACAACAATGTACATCAAGTGTATGTAATCGTTGATTTTTTCTTATATGTATATTTAATCTAATTGCTGCATGAAATACTAATTTTCATTTGTTTTGTTGTATAAAAGAAAGGAAAATGGGACCCAATCAACACATAAGAGGGACGACAAGAAAGAAAATGGTTGATTGCAAAGTTTGTGAGAATAGCTTGTTTTGCCTTACTTAAGATTTCATATTTGTTGTGATCCTTATATTTTAATTTACACTCGGCCTGGATGTCTTCTAATAGGTGCTAACATACAAATAAAAGTCATCCAAAGAATTGATTAACATTGGGTTGAGTAGGGGTTGTGAGTATATGTTGCATTATCAAAACTTAATTGTGTAATTTGTAAGTAGTTGTGTTGCTTTACTTCCCTCATTTTACAATTAATGGAACAACAAGGAACATTTATATTAATTATGTCAATACTTTGTCATGGCATATAAAACTTGCAGGAAACAAAGAATGGAGTGGAGCCATTAAAATAGTTCTTGAGAGTGGCATGAGGAATGATTTTGAAAGAATGTGCATTATTTACGAATTAATTATTGGCATAGTGTGCTTTTCGTTTTATACAATTATGTATACTATATTATAAATGTAGACATACACATTACACTTGATTTCTATGTTTGTATATGGAAAATAAAGATAAGGAACTAAATCAAGCCAACCAAAAAAACATTCAATCATATAACTCAAATACAACCTTGCCTACAAGTGATGAAGAAACGAGGCATGCAAGCAACTCGAGCAATGATAATAGTTCGAGTGAAGAATGATGATCAATATAATTGCATGTTCTTGCAATTTGCATGCTTTGAAATGCAAAAAATAAACATTTTGTTGGCATTTTGGTTATTGTGGGCATTTATGTTGCCCCATTTTGTATGGAGAATGATAAACTCTTGTTCATATATAATAAAATGAGTTTCTTATTCTATTGCATTGTCTAATATCATGACATGTTACATTGCAGATTAAATATTAAAGTGAATAGATGTTTAATCTAATGATATGGCACATTAATGCAAATCATTATATCCAAATGCAATAATTGAATTTAAAATACCAATATTATTATAAAAAAAATATTATTTGATTTTTTGACATGATTAACTGAAAAGTTAAAAAAAACATAATTAATTAAATATAGACATATTGGTGTATTGTATTTTTTTGAACTTATTGAATGATGTGGGGCAGACGTAAATCGTTAACGATGTAGTGATTTTCATGTTGTTAAACTCATGCACTAATTTTTTTATCTAAATAATCACACTGGTGCTTATCATAAAACCACCATAATAATGTTCCTCAAGTAAAAATAAGCACGAGTGGTTTACATCAACAATTTCCAACGGTGCAAGCTATTTTATTTTTCACAAGAACTATTATAGTTTTTATATTAAATGCATGGAAACACCACAAAACAAAGATTACATTTGTGTATTAATCCTAGTAGTTATACATAATTTGAAATCAAAGTGGGAAGATTGCAAAAAAAAACCAAAATTATCTCCTTGATGCATGGTTTTATCATGGCCCAAGCAAAACTATCAGCTATACATCCTAAAAAAAGACGCATATTAACATAACAGATTTGAAATACATTTCAATTGGTTAACTAAAATTAGAGAAAGAACCTTGTCCTATATTCATGTATGTATTCTAACCTCCCACTTGATTGGAGTATTTTCAGCAGCTGGATGATCTGAACTTAACTCGAGCAGACTCACAATCACCTCCATTTCCTGAATTTTATATTTTTGAGTTGTTATTTCACTTGCAAGTTTGTGCTCGATGGCCTGGTGCTCCCTTTACTCTTGCGCCATATTATTGCTATATGTTAAATCTGCTCATCTAAGTCCCTCACCAACGACCTAATTTTGTGCTTTAGGCTAGTGACTTGTGCTATAGGACATGGAACTTAGACGAAAATCACTTCAATTGTAATGTTCTTAGTTAAAATTTTAGGCGCATTAACTCCAACTTCCCAATAGTTAGCAAATTGGTCCCAACAATGGCTTTATTTTGTTTACCAGAATATGAATAATATGGTGCAACCCAAATGTATATACTTTCAAACCACTATAAGATGCACAATCAGGTTTGATATATCACCACTGTAATATTCTTGATCCAAACTCAGATTTATCAACCCCAGTACAACCCTATAGAACCACTGGACTTGAAACTAGGAGCACTAGTTCAAATCTGCCCACACAAAACACTTGGTTTCCACCTATTTCCAAACACCTCTCAATAGACTCAATAGTGTTACCCACTGGAAACAACACTCTAACTGGAATGGAATAGGTCTCAGAACCTAAAAACAATAAAAAAGGTCGAACCAGAAAGAATTTTTCGACCCCCCAAAACTTCGGTGCAATATTTAGAACACCCACGATAATAAAGCTTCCAAAACAACACCAAATGCTTCCAAACACACATGCATCAAGAAAAATAGATTACTAACAGATATCAGAGACTCATATGAATGAATTATACCCTCTCATTAATTTTACACATCCATACATTCACAAATATACACATATATTTACAGATATACTCTTAGTTCAACCTGTGCTTGAATATTGGACAATATATGGGGAAAACACTGTGATTTTTATCATCAATGAAGAATTATTATATATTACATTAATGGATTCTAAATCAGCTTGAAATATAGAGAAATATATGCTACAAAGAGAGTATATATGGTTGTTACATAACCATAGAGAGAGAGGGAGAGTTACTACTCCAATTGAGTGATTTCCTTTCATTGTTGCACCCTCCACAAGTAATATTTTGACCCCAACTCAGAGATATGAATTATTTAGTGCACCCTTGATCAAATATCACTGTTACTCAACCATTCAAATATCTTTCATGAAGTTTGGATAGCCATAGGTGCGCCCTCCTCAAGCAAAATCCACCATAAACTTTGCACTTTTTGATACACCACAAATCACACTTCTATTAATCGAAACTCAAACACACCAACATTGATTCGACCCCACTATTTTAGATGAACATAAAAAACTACAAATAATATCTATAGATAAATTTTGAAGTGACTTCTCCTCTCAATAATCAACTATGAAGTACAATGAAGAGATCGAGATGATCTCCTCCTCTCTAATAGCTAGGGTGGAATCTTTCACCACTGAAACTGTTTTACAATTGCAAGGGGCACATCTCCCAAGTTATCAAGGGTATCATATACCAAGCTATGAAAATACAAAATATCTCTCCAATATCATAAAATCAAAATGACCAAAATCCCTTTCCCTTGTGTTAACACTCCGTTTTTAACAGTCTATTTTGAGCCTGACAAAAGTTCGAAGAAGGCCCCATTCCTTTAAAACATTATGTGAACACCATTCAGGTTGGTAGAGGCTCCTGGTCCACAATTTAGAACCGTCAGACAATGAAAAAAGAGCAACGATCGGTCGTGGTTTTGGACCAAGATGCCGGAGGAGGATCAAAATATGGCTTTCGCGGGGTCCATTAAGGCAAGGAAACAAATGAAAAGATGAGATCAAAGCAAAGCCCAATCAACAGTCTGGAACAATTTTGTTGAGTGAACATACTCAATGGAAGGATCTTTTCCAAATTACGAAAAGGTTAAAGGTCAGAAACATTCGACGGCAGAGATGAGACCAGAGGAATATCTACGTCTCAGCCAATTTCGTAAAACGAACTTGTGCGGATATAACTGCAATTTCAAATCATGAAACGCGATCCCATCCTCGAATATCAACGGTTTTGATAAAGGAAAGAAGAGATCTACGGTTGTGGTTCATTTTGCAATACAAACTAGCGAGGATGAAGACCATGATCTCTCATTGCAAAAAGTAGTGGGGCCCACTCAGATCGACGGTTACATGGAGAGTTTGATTGCGATCGACGATCAAGGGCCGACCTTGGTCTAAAACTGTTCATTGAATTCAGAGAAGAAAGTTGGTCGCAGAAATGATGGAATGTGGACGGTGGGCGTAAAAGATTCTTCAAATATGAAGGCTGAGAAGAATCCCCAAGTATAGACTTCACATCCAGTGCAAAGATGACAATGGAGGGGACGTTCATATGTGTAATCAGCCTCTTGGTGGATGGATTGATGCCCCCAAGCATCATCTTTGATAAACCTGAGGTGAAGGTCTCGTCCAATAATGCTAACATCCCCGACTCCACAGGTCTGGCATGTGGTCCGCGTGGGAAAAGTAGTGGGGAAACAAGAGGAGCAGGTTTTGAAATGACGAATCAAATGTCTACACAAATTTAAGAGAAGCCACAAACTAAGTCTGCTCAGCGCCACTGTCACAGTGAGTGAAAAGGCAAAAAGGGTCAAATCCATAGTCCTTGAAACCAGCTTGGCAGCCGCGCGAGAGTGCTTAGAGTCCTATCCATTATCGGGTAATATAATTGAACATCATAAGAGAAGATCCCCACCGTGGCTTCGCACAGGCTAATGTCGCGTCGATTGATATTCAAAAATATATCCATCCCTAGGCCATTTCAGCTTGTCGTATAAAGCTCCATCTTCTGAAGCTGTACAAACAGTGAAGCTAAAGGTTGACTTCCGAGGAGTGTTGAGTCCTTTCGCAGAAAGCCATGGCTGTGTGGTTTGAGAAATTAGTTCGACAAGGGGTATTAATGGTTGGTGAACATGAAAGTGTGTTTCTTCTTCGTTTGAATTATATACGCCGAGAAGTCGCCAACCATCGAGGCATAGATGTTAAATACTAAGGGAGGTTCACCCGCTTCTACATAGCCCGGGCCTTGGAAGTGTTGTGCATGGGTTTTGACGTCCCAGCATCCTCTCTCCGACACTCCCAGTTGCAGTCACAACCTTTGAAATCCCATCCCACGGTGGTGGCAAGAATGTTGGAGCAAATGCTCGCCCTGGGACCATATAGGTCCAGATCCTTCGGCACCGCCCCTAGAATCTCCACTTGACTACTTTGTCGTGGGCGAGGAGAAGGTCAAACGTACACCCAGCTATATGGCCTCCAAGAAAACCCTCCTTGTAGGAGGAATAAATCAGTACAAGGATGATAAGCTTCTTAAGTCGTTTATCATCACCAAATGCGTGACCACCTTTTTCCCAGCCTCCTCCTATAACAGTGTTCCCAGAAGAAAGAGGGGTCAAGAAAATGATCGGGCGGTGAGACTTGATTCTTCTTGTCATCCTTTGAGCGACACGGTCTGGAAGAAGTAAGCTGGTCAAAGAAACATAAAGATATATCCAAAGTGGCCTGAATGGACAACGGACCATCAGCATGCAACATGGAGGATCACTTTCATGGAGTGGGGAGGAAGAAAACTCTGTGCTGTCAATCCACATTTTCACACGCTGTAGCTCCATACGCTTATTCATATTTGTAAAATGTGGCGATAGTCCCACTCTTTATATTGTTAATGCATGATTGTGACTAGAAACAGTTTGTAGGTTTATTTTGAAGAATAGTCTTAGCACTAGAATAGTATAAATACACTCCCGAAAGAGGGAGAAAAGGGTTGAGAGTTGAAAGGTTAGGGAAAACCTTCAAGGGCTGAGGCTCTCCATTGTAAATAAGATTTGATGCATGTGTTATGAATAAAATTGCAAAGGAAGAGTTGTTTCTTAAACTAGAGATTCATGTGTCATTGCTTCTTTCAATATGTATCTTCTTTACATGAAATGTATATCCTGTTTCCATTCCAGTTTGTGATTGCTTTCATGTTTGTAACTTAGTGTATAACAGTTTGGAATTCATACTTGCTATGCTCCGCCTGTAGTTTCATACATTTATCAAAGTTTCTTCTAAAGTTACGTGGAATTCATCTCGCTGGTGCTCCACATGATGGGTTTTTCTCTCTTATCTTCTAAACGCCCGCTAAAGATCTCCTTATTGCGAGATCGACGGCTATCTTGCCTATGTCTACAACCTCATGCCATTCTTTCCCTCTTGCAAATGTTCCGTACTCAGGTTTTTGACTCCATTGCTAATGGTCCCTTGCCCTGATAATCCCACCTGCATCTCATGCCACTCTACTTTGTCCCATTTCAGGAGTCCGGTCTCCTGACCATCCCTGAGCAAATATCTTACACGAAGTAAAGATCTGAAGACAAGAGAGAGATCCATTTCTGATTGTGCTAGGCCGGAGGCACAGTCTAAAGTGGTTCTGCTATTACGCTAGGAACGGACCCTCCCCTCAACCTTGGGGCTCAATTCCGGTGCTAAAAAACTGGCATCATTGCTGGGGACGAAATTGAAGATCCTCCCTGGGAAAAACGACATGGTTTTAGATCTGATTGTTGATGGTGAACAATGATCTGAAATCAAGAAGGTTGAGCACTTTTCACCCGGTGAATCCACTCTTGAAGGGTTTAGACTTTAGTGACTCCACTGATGGTACGACCCAGAAATCAAATGATCAGAAAAAGACAGGTAGGCTTCGTCTGAAAGGTGAACCCCTTGTAAGGCTTAAAGAATGCATGGTGGAAGGTTAAGATGCTCGAGTCTATGTTTCTTCCAAGAAGCTTTGTTCTATCTTGTAAGTTTGTCTGTATCCTCCCCTAAATTTATCAGAACGATCTTCTATGGTTCAACTCATTCTGAACAAAGCTATGAATATATTCATGTTTATCCTTCTTTACGAACCAAAAGTGTTTATCCTTCTTTACGAACCAAAAGCGTTGCATCATCTTGCACTTCTGGTTTTGACCTAGATTCCTATGAAATTCATGAAACCTCGGTCGATAGCGTAGCTATCGCGCCTAACTTAGTCTCTCCCATTTCTCCAAGCCAGTACAA
The DNA here is from genome assembly GCA_001517045.1 of Pseudotsuga menziesii. NCBI lineage: Eukaryota > Viridiplantae > Streptophyta > Pinopsida > Pinales > Pinaceae > Pseudotsuga > Pseudotsuga menziesii. The sequence goes on from LPNX011164254.1 coordinate 142,260, forward strand.
ACCACTACAACTGCCTCCCATCCTCCATGAGTTTCCCGTGAAACATTACAAATACCTCCCCAAATTCGATGGAGAATCCAAAGACTTCACTGCTGAGAAACATTTACAAGCCTTTGAACATTTCTCTGACCTTTTTGAAATAGAACATGATGATGTCTACATGAGGGATTTTTCCCAGTCCTTGCAAGGGGATGCTAAAGAATGGTTCATGCACTTGCAGCCTAAGTCCATCAACACTTGGGAAGAGTTTTCTTGCACCTTCTTGAAGTTTTGGGGTAAGAGAAGGCCACTAGATCAAATACTTTCAGAATTCTATTCCCTGAAGAGACATGAGGGTGAGACCTTACATAATTTTAACAGAAGATTTGCCCACTTTTATTATAACATGCCTAAGGAAGTCCAACCTCTTGAGAACGCTGCTAAGATCTATTATGCAGCCACCTTTCCTCCTGAGCTATCCGTGCTTCTTTTGGAAAGAAAATCAACCACTTTGCAACACATGTTTATTAATTGTTTGGAGGTGGAGGAAAACCTTAAGCTTTCCAATAATTTGTCAGATCAGGACAACAGTGGTGAAATAAAAGCTACATTAAAATTGGTTGGGCCCTACAAGCAAAATGAAAAAGTCCTTGTTCAGCTAAAACTTTCTCTTGGTATAAAGAAAGATGACCAGCCCGATACAGGAGCAGGTGATCCTGCAGGCCTGTTCTTTGAAGATTGTGACCCGCGCAACCCCAAATCCATATGTTGAGGCCCAGAAATTCGCAGGCAACAACAGTAAGGTATTCTCCCCAGTCAACGTTCCCAACTAACCCGTGACTATTTGGAATGGGGAATCCGTCCGGTTTGCGGTCCGGCTACTGTAGGTCAAAGTAAAAAAAACCAAGGCTTTACCGGTTGCGGCCTGGTCCACCGTGTATTTTGTATTTTTTGACTTAAGTATGATATGCAAGTGCCTAATTAACCATGCAGGGCGATAAGATGCAAGGAGCAGTCACAATGTGATGTACAGGTTCTTACCTCTCGTCTTAACATTCACAAGCATCTAAATCACATACAACAAGAAATCAAAACTAACTACCTAAACTATCCCTAGGGAGCAGGATTATCATTCATTGGTGAGTAATATATTTTGTACATGCATAATGAAAAGTTACAGATAGCTGACCCTTCTTTCAAGACACATGAACAATTGCAGATTTTTAGCAACCAGTTAGCCAATTGTTTTATGAACAACATTTATTACTCACAGTGGAAAAAACATCACAAAATATAGTGAAAAGCATTCAACAAGAACATAAGTTCAGGAAGTTAAACACTCTCACAGTTAATGAAACACAGCTGAAAACGAAATAGTTCCCCTTCAACATTGATCATTTAATCACATTGATACATTCCATAGTTCGCTCTCTCCAGCAAGCAAAAGTTGTTGTTTCTTATTGTAAAACGAAATAGTTCCTCTTACAAGCAAATGGTTTACAAGTTTTTTCCAGGGAAAAATCCCTTTCTAAGTTCTAACTTTCAAGTATTTAAACTATAGCAGCCGATCGTTTGGGCTGCCCCCGAATGCGTGACCTTCCAGTTCTTCCAACGCTCCATATTCTTTTATGTTGTTTGTATACACTTAGGAACATTTTAGTAATGGACAGACAGTCAGGTTCGTGCTTTTATCATTATCGACTTTGCCTTCTACTTCGATGGCCCTTTTAGCGATCCGGTCCGTTTCTTTTCGATCCTTGCCAAACTGCTCCTCCACGTCTTCGCGCACATCCACCTACAATTAATCCAAGTGTATTGTTCATGGGGACTGCGTTACAAAATGAAGCAGTAGATTATACAAACTGAAACGGCTATCCCACAAGAAATGGCCAGGTGCACTACCGCGGAAGTCGGAAGGATACTGCCGTCGAAATCCAAAGGCTTTGCCTAGCCGCAACAACGGAAACAGGAAGGGATAAAGCTATGCGCAACGCGGGCGGGAGAGGTTTTAATCAGCAGTCGGACGGATTTGCACTTCGGAAGCCAAATGACTTCCCCTGCCGCAACGGCGGAAGAAAAACGGCTTCGGCTACGCGTCTAAGTCAAGTCAACATGCATCGGCAGTCGGAAAGATTTGGGTTTCGGGTGCTAAACTACTTTTGGTTCCGCAACGGCATAAACTAAAAGGCTCCGGCTTCCGATCCAACAAGAATGACTCCCAATCCATATAAAGATTCTAAGTGTTTAGAAATCTTTAAAAATCAATACAGTCAGAAACCTACTATACCTCTGCAACGACGACCCACAATAAAAACACTTGATTCAACCAACGAGCGAAACAAACTTAGAGTCTGAGACTCACCACAAATTCCAAACGCAATCAAAATCTGAAACCCCGGGCGAGAGTTAAGCCTTTACAATCATCAAAATACAACACGACCACACATTCAAAAGATCCAACAATTAAAATAATGAAAAATCATGAGGAGGGGCCCAAAAATTAAGAAATTTGGGGAGAACAGTTGCGTCGGCAACAATTGGTGATTACCTGGTGAACCTAGATCTCTGGGCGATTACTCTTTGAGTGGCAGACTGTTTATCCCACAAATGCATCTATTAAATTCTTCCATCTATCTGGATTTCTCAAATGACAGAAGTGTGTACCTTTAATCATTAATAGTAGTCCGATTTTGGAAAGTGGAAACCAAGATTTTTAAGTCCAAATAACTCTATTGAGGTCAGAGGATGAGTTTCATTATTATTTTTGTCTTCAGGTAGCAGATAGCTTGGACACCATAGGGTTGCAGCATATGGTAAATAGAAATATTCGTTTGTTCCTCATTCCCATGCCACTTTAGCACTTTTTGTGCTTCTGGACTTTTGTCCTTTTTTATATTAGTCCTCCTGCATGCCTTTCTTACTGAATTTTTATTCAGGATCCTCTATCCCATAGTGTCCTTTTGTGTGAGTGGTGTACTTCAAGTTTCATCTCACGGACGGAGAGGATCTTTCGGCAATTTTAATACTTATGATTCAGCACCTGCTTTGATTTATGATGCTCTCATAGGATTTTTGACTCTTTATTTGCCTTTTGGCATTCGTTTCTTGGCATGGGATCATTTATATTTAATATACTGTTCACCTTGCTCCTTTCCATGGGTCCTCTGCTGTCGCTCCTTAGAACATTTTAAGTGTGATGTGGATGGAGCCTCAACATAGTACTACAGACTCTTCGAATCTGGTTTATTTCACAAGGGTTAAGCAAGACTTCAATGCACACATAACTATTTGAGAAAACGACTAAACTGGAAGAAATTATTTTATTCAAAACACATAGTCTGAGACCCAAAATGTTTATCATTCCCAGACATTTTAATGTTCTCTATGCAACCGCGGGTTCATTCCCTTTATTAGAATCAATAAAAACAAACTAAAACAAACTGTAAACATGACTCAAAAGACAGCCAAACAGATTATTTATATACAAGACAGAAGAATTCAAACAAACTCAGGAAAAATACGGCTTGAGGACCAAACCATTTACTGGTAAGTTCTCTTCACATCCTTGCAGATCTTGCAACTTATAAGTAGAAGGGCCAAGCTTTGCCGCTATCTGATAAGGGCCTACCCATAACTACTGGAATTTAGTGTGATTTCCTTTCTCATCATGGGGGTGATCCCATTTGAGGACTAAGTCTCCTACTTCAAAGTCTTTTGTTCCAGCTTTATGCTTGTCGAACCATCTCTTAAATAACTCTTGTTGTTGCTTAAAGCGTTCTCTGGCTTTAGATCTAGCCTCTTTTGCTTTCAGGAGATTATATATTCTTATTTGCAAAATTTCATCATCCGACCCCCTAGACTCTTGAGCTAGTATGGAAGATGGTAGCATGATATTGGGAGGAAGGATGGCTTCTTTACCATAGACAAGGGTATATGGAGACACTCCAATCGCATACTTGGGGGTGACTCTATCGGCCCAAAGGGCATTTGGTAATGCTGAGTGCCAACTCCTCTGGTTTTCTACCACAGTCTTCTTTAAAATTCTAATCAGATTTTTGTTGGAGGATTCAGCCAGGCCATTTCCTTGTGGATAGTAATTAGCAGAATAATGCAATTTTATCCCTTTATCATGAGCAAAAGCAGTCAATTTAATTGATGAAAAGTACTTAGCATTATCAAAAACTAACGAAACTGGAACTCCAAACCTGGTCATGATGTGGTATTGTAGAAAGCTGATGACCTCGTCTTCATTTATCTTGTGCAGCAGGATGGCTTCGACCCAGCGAGTGAAATAATCAGTAGCGGTCAGAATGTACTTTTGCTGTAGAGAGGAATTCGGTTTTATTTCTCCAATAATATCCAGTCCCCATTGTTCGAATGGCTTCGTGATCATCACAGGCTTTAGAGGTGTTGCTGCTTTAGGCTATCTCCCACTACACCTTTGGAAAATATCACACTTCCTGACATGTGCGTGTGCATCTCTAAAGAGCGTAGGCCAATAGTAACCTGCCCTGAGGATTTTGTGGCCTGTGGTATCCCCTGAATAATGTCCTCCAGCAGGACCGTCATGCAATTCTGCCATCACTTTCTTTGCATCTTCCTTTTCTAAGCATCTGAGAAGAACCCCATCATAATTATTTCTGAATAATACTCCTTCAACAAGTTGATAGGAAGCTGATTTAAGACGCAGCGCTCTTCTTTGCTTGGAACTCCAGTGTTGTGGAAACAGCCCTGCCTGCAAGTAATGCACCAGGTCTCTATACCAAGACTCGGGAGTTGTAAACAAAGGACATACCTCCATTACATGTAATTCGGCTTCATCTTCCCAGGCGTGTTCTTCATTTTTTCCATTTTCAGTCATCTGTTTGCATAACCCTTGTCCTTTAACTATAGATGTTGGCTTGAATTCAAGGTCGTACTCTTGAAGAGTTGTTACCCAGTTGCCTCTTCTTTCTCCTCACTCCTTCTGTATAAGAAGAGATCTTACAGCTAGGTAGGGGACGACATTAGAGGAAATTTGGGGTCTAAAATGGGCCTTATAAGAAAACGTGCCAAAATAAGTTTTTGTGAGCTGGAATTCAAGAACCAATAGAATTTCAATAAAATAAGTCAACCATAATGGTTGAATCGACATATTTGTCATTAAAAAAAACTACTTTTTTTGTTCGTATTTTCGACATATCTCACTATGTTTTTACTCAAATTTCGATTGGGAGAGCTCGTTGGATGCGGAATTTGATTCCGCATCCAACGAGTACCCACACTGCATACTTTTGATGGACCCC
>LPNX011164254.1:147565-168634 GCA_001517045.1 Pseudotsuga menziesii
TCATCATCACGTTTTTTCAGATATTTCTTGTTTTTGGGGTAGCAGGGTCCATCAAAAGTATGCAGTGTGGGTACTCGTTGGATGCGGAATCAAATTCCGCATCCAACGAGCTCTCCCAATCAAAATTTGAGTAAAAACACAGGGAGATATGTCGAAAATACGAACACAAAAAATAGTTTTTTTCTTTCTTCCTCCAAAATTAATCAATATTATCTTATTATTTTAATTATTATTTTATTATTTTAACTATTATTTTATTATTTTCCTTAGGAGGCCCATTTTAGACCCCAAAATTCCTCTAATGTCACCATGATACTATTTTTTAAAATGTAAGGCCTGAATTGTTTTACTGCTTTGAATACAGCGTAAGCTTGTTTATCAACAGCTGGGTAGTTCAATTCGACCCCCTGTAGACCAGTACTCATAAAGGATATTGGGAATTCGTCCCCCCCATCTTCCTTTTGGGTGAGCACCGTTGCTAGTGAATCATCGGATGCAAAGGTATACAAGATAAAATCTTTGTCGAAATCTGGGCTTTTCAGGTATGGTGCGTGTGCAACAGCAGTTTTGATTTTGCTAAATGTGCTCTTCCCAATTTCGGTCCACTTGAATAGTGCATTTTTCTTTACCATCTGCTGTAGTGGTTTGACAATCTGAGCAAAATCAGGCACAAATCTTCGCACAAAGTTTATCGTTCCCATAAATGATTGCATCCCCTTTTTATTATGGGGCAAGGGGATTTGTTCAATAGCCTTAATTCTTTCTGGATCTATAGAGATTCCTTTCTTCGAAACTATGTGACCCAGCAACTTGCCCTCCATGACAGCGAACACACACTTCTTAGGATTGAGTGAGATGCCATATTTTCGACAGCGTTCGAAAATTTGTCTTAAGTGAAACGCGTGCTCTTCTCTTCTCTTCAAGAATATTGTAATATCATCAAGGTATACTACAGCACTTCGGCCAATCAATCCGCAGAAAGCTATGTCCATAGCCCTTTGAAATGTTGCTCCATCATTTATAAGCCCAAAAGGCATTCTTTGGTAGGCAAAGGTTCCCCATTTGGTCCTGAACATTGTCTTTAATCTGTCTCCTTCGGCTACTAACACTTGATTGTAGCCAGAGAAACCATCTAATAATGAAAACAGTTCAGAACCTGAAACCATTTGTAGCAGTTGCTCCATGGGTGGAACAGGATAGTTATATTTGTTTGATGCACGGTTTAGGTTTCTGAAATCCACGCAGAGTCTGATCTCTCCAGATTTTTTTCTTACTGGTACCAGGTTTGATACTTACTCAGAGTGTCTGACTTTGAAAATGATTCTAGCATCCAATAATTTCTTCACTTCACTCTGAATCAATGGTTCCAATTTTGGATGCATTTTCCTTAACGGTTGTTGATATGGCTCGATGCCTGCTTTAATGGGGACGACATGCTTGATGATGCTGGTGTCGTATGTTTTCAAATCTTCGTACGTCCATGCGAAAAAATATTTATATTGTTTAAATAGACTGATGAATTTGTCTCTTTCTGCTGGTGAACAACACTTGCCGAGGTTCAAAAATTTGGGATTCGTCTCAGTCCCTAAATTTATCAGCTCGAACTGTAGAGATGAGCTGTGGGTCTTCACGTTGGCTGGTCTTATGAACTTTTCATTTAAATCGAACATTTTTTCTAACGTTCTGACTCCTTTAGGAATGAAATTGTCATATTTCATCTCAGCCTGATGTTCCTCATCATCTATAATGGTTCCTTTAAAGACCTCGTCATTTGTCAAGCATTCTATTATTTGTTGATCATCGTCGAACACTCGCAAATTGGTGATCATATCCGGTACTGAGGGCCTGAAAAGCAGTTCGACAGAACATCGATTATTAGTGGGTACGAGCCTAGCGGCTGATGTGGCCAACAGGTCAGCTACTGCGTTTTTAATTCTTGGAATTGAAATAATGTTGAATGCATTAAAACATTTAAGCAGGTCCCATACCTCATTTTGGTAAGCTTTCAAGTGAGGGGAAACACAATGTATTTGATTCCGGATTTGTTTCACAATAATTTCAGAATCCCCAAAATTTTTTAGATTACTTACCTTTAATTCAATCGCTTTCTTTAGTCCCTGCACCAGTGCTTCATACTCAGCTGTATTATTAGTACAATCAAAATCTAATCTACATGAGAGAAAATGCTTATTCTTCTGGGGGTCGATCAGGACACAACTAGCCCCTCACCCTTCTAATGTCTTAGAGCCATCAAAAAACAAAATCCAAAAATCACTAACTACTGAATGTGAATCTGTTCCTACTGCTATGTCTACTATTTTATAGTCAATCTCATCAGCCTGTGAGAAATGAAGGAGATCAGGCTGAGTGTCTGATGTGTCGCTGGCTTCTTCTGCTTGGTAATTTCCTGGTTCTAACTCAATAAAATAGTTTCCCAATACAGAATCCACTGGTTCATTCTTCTCATTCAATTGAGTAACATTATATCTCATGTGAGGCTCCCTTAAAATCTTAATCTGGTTCGAACTCCCTTTGTATGGAAACCACATATGCGACCAATCTGAGGCGAAATATCCATTTAATTTGGCCGACCAATCTCTGCTCAGGACAAGACCGTAAGCATCTGGTATATCAGCCACCACGATGTTAATAACTTGGCATACTTTGTCATTGGATGCCAGACGGACTAGGACATCTTCCATCTCACCAATTACCTTTACATCTGTCCTATCCAACTGAACAACCCTCCACGTGGATGGCTTAGGCTGCCCATTTATCTTTTTACAGACTGATATGGGCATGACATTAACTGACGCCCCTAAGTCTACCAGACAATTGTGCACGTTATGATTAAAAATTTCAAATGTGAGGAGGAAAGGTGGATGTTTGCTTTTAGACTTACCTCCAACGCTGGTTTCTCCGATTTCTTCTTCTTCCTGAGGCTGATTGTCCATGGACAGCTTCTCATCCGATGCTTCAAGTGCTTTCAACAGTATTTCTTTTTGTTGCGGCACTTTACACATTTCTAATAGTGGAACATTGGCTTTTATCTTCTTTAAATCCTCCACGATGTCATGATCCATCGGCTGCTCAATGGGGTGAGGTTTATCAGCATTCATCTTTCCTTCCTTTGGCCTAGCCCTCGTATTATTCTGCTTTGGATCTTGGCTGGTAATAGTGAATTCTGGAATCTTATCAGCTGAGGATTTATTTTGAAATTTCTTTACATTTCTTTGCAGCCTTTTAATCTTTGGTAGAATGAGACTGTTTTCTTTAATTGGCCCTTGGCTCCTTGTTGCCATGTTGGTTTCCATAACGTCCTTGTACCCTTGATTCTTTTCTTCTTCAACATCAAATAATGAAACAAAATCCCAGAAAACCATGGTTTCCTCTTCTTGTTCCTTTTTTGACGTGGAATTCTCTTTTCTCTCTTCTTCTCCATCTTCTGTTAATCTAGAATCCAACAGCTGATTCATGACCAATGTCATCGAATTTATCCATTGAGGACAGTTCTTTTCAGAGTGTAGCTGCTGGTGGAAAGTACAAAAATTGTCCATGCCTACCTCTGTTAAATTCATAGATGCAATATTGTGAGGAGGAGGTTGAGACTGATTGTTGTCCTCTCTTTTCTTATAATATGGCTTATAAAACTTTTGTGTTTCCTTCTCTTTCTCCAAATCTATGATTTTGTTGGAAAGCTTCTGCATCATTTTTGCCATATTTTCTAAATCTGGTGACTTTTCTTCCTTAGGCTTATTAAACAATAGGGCTTTTCTTCCCGCACCTTTCTCTCCTGATTGTTCTGGATAATCTTCAATACTTTCTCTTTCCGCTTCCACTACTTTTGCCTCTTCATATGTTTATGTCAAAGTAGGCTTGGCCCTACCTTTGGCAAACATGGCCAAATCAGGGCCTAAAGCTGAAGTATAATACTCAATTAATACCTTGTCCGAAGGCTTATCTGTTTCATATAAATTCTTGAGATATGCCGCAAACCTTTGTGTGAAACTGTGCACCTTTTCTTTTCTTTATTTCTTCAACGCGCACAGCCCTTTCATGAGAGCTGCATGAGTTTTTTGAGTTGCATACTTACTTCTGAAAATTCTTTCGAAGGTATCCCAATCAGGGATAGAGTTAGCAGGCAATCCAAAGTACCATGATGCTACAGCTCCTTTAACAATATGCGGGAACAGTCTGCAGACTACATCTTCATATTCCCCGGCCCTTAATCCTTCAATTGCCAAGTAAAAACTTTGTAGATGATCATCTACTAGTATTTTCTCATTTGGGTCGAACTTGGGCAACATCTTGTCAAAGGCTTGAGGTAGGTCGTGTAATGGAGGTGTCAGTTTTAACGGTGATCTGGCTCTCCACGTAGGTGGTGGATTAGGTGGGTTAGGTGGTTGGTTTGCGTTTACGCTAGCCATGAGTCTGGGTGGAGAATGAGGAGGTGAGCCAATAGGAGTGCGAGCAGGAGAAGTGTAAGGGGTATTTGGGCCTTCTCGGTTCAAAGGTAGTACAACTTCTTGTAAGGTTGTTTCTATAAGTTCTTCCCATTCTCCAACCAACACTGAGTCTTCCGCTACAGGGTGATCTTTCTTTTTATAATCTCTTCTGGGCAATTCAGGGATTATTGGAAAATCTCCAATCTTCTTTACATACGCCCTGGTGTGTCTTCTCAGATCATTAACAATTTCATTGCCAACAGAATATAGATGTTCTCTTTCTTCCGAAATTGGATTATGAAACCCATTGCTTTCAGAACTGTTACCGGTGGAATAATCTCAAGAAAACGGGTTTCCTCAGCCAGCCATGCACTGGCGGCCCTCCTTCTAGAGCCAAAACTGTTGAGGCCTAGAAATTCACAGGCAACAATAGTAAGGGATTTTCCCCAGTCAATGTTCCCAACTAGCCCGTGACTATTTGGAATGGGGAATCCGTCCGGTTTGCGGTCCGGCTACCGTAGGTCAAAGTAACAAAAACCAAGGCTTTACTGGTTGTGGCCCGGTCCACCGTGTATTTTGTATTTTTTGACTTAAGTATGATATGCAAGTGCCTAATTAACCATGCAGGGCGATAAGATGCAAGGAGCAGTCACAACGTGATGCGCAGGTTCTTACCTCTCATCTTAGCATTCACAAGCATCTAAATCACATACAACAAGAAATCAAAACTAACTACCTAAACTATCCCTAGGGAGCAGGATTATCATTCATTGGTGAGTAATATATTTTGTACATGCATAATGAAAAGTTATAGATAGCTGACCCTTCTTTCAAGACACATGAACAATTGCAGATTTTTAGCAACCAGTTAGCCAATTGTTTTATGAACAACATTTATTACTCACAGTGGAAAAAACATCACAAAATATAGTGAAAAGCATTCAACAAGAACATAAGTTTAGGAAGTTAAACACTCTCACAGTTAATGAAACACATCTGAAAACGAAACAGTTCCCCTTCAACATTGATCATTTAATCACATTGATACATTCCACAGTTCGCTCTCTCCAGCAGGCAAAAGTTGTTGTTTCTGATTGTAAAACGAAATAGTTCCTCTTACAAGCAAATGGTTTACAAGTTTTATCCAGGGAAAAAGCCCTTTCTAAGTTCTAACTTTCAAGTATTTAAACTACAGCAGCCGATCGTTTGGGCTGCCCCCGAACGTGTGACCTTCCAGTTCTTCCAACGCTCCATATTCTTTTATGTTGTTTGTATACACTTAGGAACATTTTAGTAATGGAAAGACAATCAGGTTCGTGCCTTTATCATTATCGACTCTGCCTTCCGCTTCGATGGCCCTTTTAGCGATCCGGTCCATTTCTTTTCGATCCTTACCAAAATGCTCCTCCACGTCTTCGCACACGTCCACCTGCAAATAATCCAAGTGTATTATTCATGGGGACTGCGTTACAAAATGAAGCAGCAGATTATACAAACTGAAACAGCTATCCCACAAGAAATGGCCAGGTGCACTACCGCGGAAGTCGGAAGGATACTGTCGTCGGAAGCTAAAGGCTTTGCCTAGCCGCAACGGCGGAAACGGGAAGGGCTAAATCTATGCGCAACACGGGCGGGAGAGGTTTTAATCGACAGTCGGATGGATTTGCACTTCGGAAGCCAAATGACTTTGAGAGCCACAACGGCGGAAAAGAGAAAGCTAGAGCCACGCGATGCACAGTCGAAAGTCGGACGGATTTGCCCTTCGGAAGCCAAATGACTTCCCCTGCTGCAATGGTGGAAGAAAAATGAATTCGGCTACGCGGCTAAATTAGGTCAACACGCATCAGCATTCGGAAAGATTTGGGCTTCGGGTGCTAAACTACTTTTGGTTCCGCAACGGCGGAAACGAAAAGGCTCCGGCTTCCGATCCAACAAGAATGACTCCCCATCCATATAAAGATTCTAAGTGTTTAGACAGCTTTAAAAATCAATACGGTCAGAAACCTACTATACCTCTGCAATGGCGACACACAATAAAAACACTTGATTCAACCAACGAGCAAAACAAACTTAGAGTCTGAGACTCACCATAAATTCCAAACGCAATCAAAATCTGAAACCCCAGGCGAGAGTTAAGCCTTTACAATCATCAAAATACAACACGACCACACATTCAAAAGATCCAACGATTAAAATAATGCAAAATCATGAGGAGGGGCCCAAAAATTAAGAAATTTGGGGAGAACAGTTGCATCGGCAACACCATACAAGGCGATTTTAAGAAGGAATTCAGTGCACTTGTGTACGATGAATATGAGGAAGAATACCTGCAGACTGTACCTAAGAAGCTGGCCATTGAACCAAGACCTGCTGATGGAGAGGACCAAGATGCTATGCAAAATCAAAAGGTTAAAGCAGAAAAGGGCGATAAGGACACTAAAGGTGATAACTTACCCTTGTGTTATGCCTCATTTGAATTAATACGACTCATTATTAAAGCCTCTAAGCAAAAGTAGAAAGAAGGGGAGATGGTGCAGTCCAAAGACTTGTATGGAAGAGAGGATAATAAAAAGAAGAAGCCAAGCAATCCCTCTCCAGTTACCGATACGTCGGGGGTTTTTAATGAGGTGTTAAGTCATGGAGAAGGATGTAGCAGCCCTCAGATAAATACATTTTTTAAATTTCTGCCTTCAGGAATGTCGCCCCATACAGGAGAAATATGCCTACTCGGTTCCGCTGGAGAAAAGGAGGACCTCCCTCTTAAAACACACCAAGATATCGTTGCAGAAATTTCGGGTGAAGGGAGGGATGTTTCATTGAAGAAATATTCTATGGGCCGTCTCTTACAATCGTCCAAGTATCAGCCTGACAGACCACTAGGAGGAAGGAGTTCCGGACAGTTGTCCTACGAGTGGAGGACGGAATATGTTGGGGGTTGCCATGTTTTCTATGACCCTATAGCAGGGTACATGGAAGGACTAGGTAATGGTAATGACTGGTCACGTCTCTCTGGTAAAGATCAGTCTATATTCTACAGCTTTCTTCCACTATCTATTTCATTTTTGTCCATCAAGCACGAAAAAATAACAACACTATTAGAAAAGTTGCTTGATTGGATTCATTGGAAGTCCAATTTCACTTAATCGGACTTATGAACTAAATTAGGTAGGTTAGGTAGGAACCAATAAGCTTGGCAATCGTCAATCATTTCCTTCATTACTATTTTTAGTTTGCTTTGATTTTCAGTTGTAAGCACAGGTTTGAAGTCAAGAGCATGGTTTGCAAGAGTGGCATGAATTCGCTGCAACAGTAGCTCAGAGCGAAATGGAGATTTCAAAGAAAGATTGAAGAAATCCCAATGGATTTGGCACTTGGTCTTCGTGGGGTAATTTCTACCTCACTAGGAGGATAGCATCCCTCGTGGAGCCAGTTGTTAACACTCCATTTTTAACAGTCTATTTTGAGCTTGACAGAAGTTCGAAGAAGGCCCCATTCCTTTAAAACATCATGTGAACACCATTCATGTTGGTAGAGGCTCCTGGTCCACAATTTAGAATTGCTGGACAATGAAAAAAGAGCAACAATCGATCGTGGTTTTGGCCCAAGATGCAGGAGGACGATCAAAATCTGGCTTTTGCAGGGTCCGTTAAAGCAAGGAAATAAATGAAAATTTGAGATCAAAGCAAAGCCCAATCAACGGCCTGGAACAATTTCGTTGAGAGAACATGCTCGATGGAAGGAGATTTTCCAAATTGCAAAAAGGTTAAAGGTCGGAAACATTCGACGACAGAGATGAGACCAGAGGAATATCTATGGTCTCAGCCAATTTCACAAAACGTACTTGTGCGGATATAATTGCAATTTCAAATCCTGAAAGGCGGTCCCGGCCCCGAATATCAACAGTCCTGATAAAGGAAAGAAGAGATCTACGGTTGTGGTTCATTTTGCAATACAAACTAGCAAGGATGAATACCATGATCTCGCATTGCGAAAAGTAGTGGGGCCCACTCGGATCGATGGTTGCATGGAGAAGTCAATCATGATCGACGATTGAGGGCCAACCTTGGTCTAAAACTATTCGTTGAATTCAAAGAAGAAATTTGGCGGCAGAAATGATGGAACATGGACGGTGGGCGTAAAAAATTCCTCAAATCTGAAGGCTGAGAAGACTCCTTGAGTATAGACTTCACATCCAGTGTGAAGATGACAGTGGAGGGGACGTTCATACATGTAATCAGCCTCTTAGTGGATGGATTGATGCCCCCATGCACCATCTTTGATAAACCTGAGGCGAAGGTCCCATCCAATAACGCTAACATCCCTGACTCCATAGGTCTGGCACGTGGTCCGCGTGGGGAAAGCAGTGGGGAAACAGGAGGAGCGGGTTTTGAAATGACGAATCAAATGTCTATGCAAATTTAAGAGAAGCCACGAACTGATTCCAATCAGTGCCACCGTCACAATGAGTGAAAAGGAAAAAAAGGTCAAATCCACACTCCTTGAAACCAGCTTGGAAGCCGCGCGGGAAGTGCTTAGAGTCCTATCCATTATTGGATAATATAATTGAACATCAAAAGAGAAGATCCCCACCCTGGCGTCATGCAGGCTAATGTCGCGTCGATCGGTATCCAAGACTATATCCATCCCCAGGCCATTTCAGCTTTCCCTATAAAGCTCCATCTTCTGAAGTTGTACAAACAGTGAAGCTAAAGGTTGAACTCCGAGGAGTGTTGAGTCCTTTCGTAGAAAGCCATGGTTGTGTGGTTTGAGAAATTAGTTCGACAAGGGGTATTGATGGTTAGCGAACATGAAAGTGTGTTTCTTCGTCGTCCTGGTTATATACGCCAGGAAGTCGCCAACCACTAGGGCATAGATGTTAAATACCAAGGGAGGTTCACCCACTTCTACACAGCCCGAGCCTTGGAAGTGTTGTGCGTGGGTTTTGAAGTCCTAGAAGCTTCTCTTAGATTCTCCTAGTCATAGTCACAACCTTTGAAATCCCATCCCACGATGGTGGCAAGACTGTTGGAGAAAATGCTCACCCTGGGACCATATAGGTCCAGAGCCTTCGGCACCGACCCTAGAATCTCCACTTGACTACTTTGTTGTGGGCGAGGAGAAGGTCAAACGTACACCCAGCTGCATGGCCTCCAAGAAAACCCTCCTCGTAGGATGAAGAAAGCAGTACAAGGATGATAAGCTTCTTAAGTCGTTTATCATCACCAAATGCGTGACCACCTTTTTCCCAGCCTCCTCCTATAACAGTGTTCCCAAACGAAACAGGGGTCGAGAAAATGATCAGGTGGCGAGAATTGAGTCTTCTTGTTACCCTTTAAGTGACATGGTCTGGAAGAAGCAAGCTGGTCAAAGAAACATAAAGATATATCCGAAGTGTCTTGAATGGTTAACGGACCGTCGACATGCAACATGGAGGATCGCTTTCGCAAAGTGGGGAGGAAGAAAACTCTGTACTGTCAATCCACATTTTCACGCGCTGTAGCTCCATACGCTTGTTGATATTTGTAAAATGTGGCGATAGTCTCACTCTTTATATTGTTAATGCATGATTGTGACTGGAAACAATCTGTAGGTTTATTTCAGAGAATAGTCTCAACACTAGAATAGTATGCGTACACTCCCGAAAGAGGGAGAAAAGGGTTGAGAGTTGAAAGGTTAGGGAAAACCTTCAAGGGCTGAGGCTCTCTGTTGTAAATAATATTTGATTCCTGTTTTATGAATAAAATTATAGAGGAAGGGTTGTTTCTTGAACCAAATATTCATGTGTCGTTGCTTCTTTCAATATGTATGTTCTTTACATGAAATGTATATCATGTTTCCATTCCAGTTTGTTGATTGCTTTCATGTCTGTAACTTAGTGTATAACAGTTTGGAATTCATACTTGCTATGTTCTGCCTATTGTTTCGGACATTTATCAAAGTTTATTCTAAAGTTACGTGGAATTCATCTCACTAGTGCTCCACATGATGGGTTGTTCTCTCTTATCTTCTAAATGCCCGCTAAATATCTCCTGATTGCGAGATCGATGCCTATCTTGCCTCTGTCTGCAACCTCACACCATTCTTTCCCTCTTGCAAATGTTCCCTACTCAGGTTTTTGACTCCATTTCCAATGGTCCCTTGCCCTGATAATCCCACCTGCATCTCATGCCACTCTACTTTGTCCCATTTCAGGAGTCTGGTCTCCTGACCATCCCTGAGCGAATATCTTACATGAACTAAAGATCTGAAGACAAGCGAGATATCCCTATCTAACTATGCTAGGATGAAGGTGCAGTCTAAAGTGGTTCTGTTGTTACACCGAGAGCGGGCCCTCCCCTCAACCTTGGGGCTCAATTCCGGTGCTAACACCTTGTGTCTTCACCCTTTTATAAATCTTCATGGAGCACACCCCCCCCATTCTAGAATTCTCTCACAATTATTTAATAAAATATTAATAAATGTTATGTTTATGAGAGAATTAAATCTTGGGACACATTTAATTCCTCTCTAATGTTATTTGTACAAATAATACCTTCATCGTCCTTGCAAATTCGATTTAGAAAAGATTAGCCTTATTTTGGGGAAGTTACACTAGCATGTGGGCCCACCCCCTCCTCCAGCAACCTCCTTGGCTAAATTTAGGACCTGCAAGATGGAATAGAATGTCATAAGTTGTTATAAGTTGTCATAAGACCTTATTCTTGTCATTAAGTTTCCGTAGATGTCATAGGTTGTCATATATTTTCAATTTTTAGCCTGTGGAGTTACAAACCATGATATGCCTCTGTGATAGGATTCCTTCCACCTTGGATGGGAGTTACAACACATATTTGGACTCATTTATCCCCTAATGCGCCCTTATTTTCCAATGTATCCAATGCCACATTAGAATTTGAATTTGATGGATTTACAACTCACATGGGCCCCAACTCAACATCCTTATGTGCCTTCCTTGTCCAATTTTCCCTAATGTTGCATCATTTCATAATTTGAACATCAAACTATACAAATATTTGACCCACATCACCACCTTGATAATTTTCATGAATTTACCAAGTGACTTATGCCAATGCATGCCCCTAGTCCAATGGAGAGGTCCACAGAAAAAATTCAGGGACATTACATTAATACATGTGTGGGGCAGCAATCTAAACTATTGTCACTTGCTTCCATTTCCAATTCACAAACATAATGGTCCAAAATTTCCCAAATTTTCTATTGCTCCAAATGAAAAATAGTAGCAGGATGTTGAAAGAACCTATCTCTCCTTCTATTTATTCTTAGAATAGAGATCCCCTCCCAAAGTTATTTAAATCATGCAGGCTTGAATTCACCCATCATAATCGTGTCACCCCGGTATCTCTTCCCACATCCTTCAGGGATCTCTTTGCATTATTCATCATGGTCACTTAAGCTGAGAGAGTGGAAGTACATGGAACACACCGATAAAATGGTGAATTACCCAATGCCCTGACAAGTTTCTTATTTTTCAAGTTAATGCACCAAGTATCTTCGTGATATTGAGAGATAAACTGGTTGCAACACCTTATGCACCACGTGGAGTCGAGACATTTGGCCTTCAACTTACACAACTTCATATTCAATGCAAACAGGTAGGGGATTGGGACATTACATGGTTCCTCTACATTGGAACTTAATCCCCTCTTCCCACAATACTAGGACCTTATTCGCTTGTACATTAACCTGTGTGTTCAGGTGTCTAAGGATATGAAATATCTGAACACCATTGTAGTTATGTGGGCCTGAATTATGGAGACTTCTCGTTGAAGAGTAAGGTCATTTGGCTTGGTTTGGTTTATGATAAAGTGAATGATAATTATTGAGTCACCAAAAATCAATACATATGTGGTCCCCCTTTGACACAAAAGAGGGAGGCCTTGACGGAGCATTAGGGCTTCAATGTTGTTATTCGATACCCTACCCAGGACCCAAACGTACTCATTTATCCTCTGCCCCTCAGGGTTGATGATTAGACCTCCTGCTCCTTCCACCCCTGCACTGGTGCAATTTATTATATAAATCTCATTGAAAATGAATAAATTAAGAAATTTAAATTTGCCATTGTTATCATTATTAAATTTACAAAATGAAAAAGTGTGTATGGTAATACAAGCACTGATATGTATTTATGAAATGTGGGCACCAATGAATTTAACATGGATAATAAGCATTTGTGCTATAAAATATATTACACGCATCGAGAAGTTAAATAAATGAAAAATACTGGTGCATAAAATTTAAAATTTATAGTGATTTGGAATTTATTAACACATTGGGGCATATTATTGAAATTTTATGCATTGAGGCTTTTATTCTTATCAACATGCTAGAGCGTAACTTTAAACTTTATTCAACAATGCTTTTATGTTTATTACTCACCAATGAGTTTATAGATATATGCATCGATTAAAAAAGCCTCCACCATAGCATCTAGTAGTCTAGTTTTTTTGGTTAATATGTACATCTATTATAACCTCCACCAAATACTCCATTACCAATGGTGGAGGTTTAAGTGAAGATTTTATTTTATTTTTTTCCAAATCTTGTAACACTAAAAGCCTCTACAAAATCCTCCATTAAAAGGTGTTTTCCTTGTAGTGCTTCCATCTTTACTTAGTGATTGTCTACAGATTATTTCATGGTTGAGTCTCCACTATTGTGATCAAAATGTCTCTAATTGTTTACCCACTAATGCTTTAAAATTATTTTCATCCAACAAATTATAATTGAACTTAAAGGGGTTGGTAATTTTCCGCCTTACAGTTCAAGTTGCAATATAATTGATAAATTATCTAGTTTCCCATGATATACCAGTTTATAAATATGTATTCAATAGATCAATAGCCAAAACTCTATCTAACCATTTTGAAATTATATTTTCACCTCTTCTACCATTTATCCAGCTAGGAACTAGTTTTACAAGTTCTATATCAATCAAATTATGGTTTTCAAAGAAAAAGGATTAAAAATTTGTCGGAGCACATTTCCTTGTTGTTTAATCCCATAATTCACTTTGAATTATGTAGAGATCTAGATCCCCTCCAATTATGATATTATCTCCTTGGAAAACACCTAAATCCCCTAAAACTTCCCAATAAGGTTTTCTATCACCATAAGGTCCATATAGATATATTAATTTCAAATCCTTCCCCATATATTTTGGCCTTCCTTCTACCACAATACTTGTAGAAAACATATTGCATGAAGAAGCAACAAACTTAGAATTCCATCTTGTTACCATTCCTCTTGATATGCCAACAACATTCGAAAAACAAAAACTCTAATGCTTCAAAAAAGACAACAAAAAATACACAGGCTTTGACCTCGCACACATGGTTTCTTGAAGGAGAAAAACATCTTAATTGTACATCCCATGCATTCTTTTTAAGGCTTGTGTTTTGGGGCATCCTTTTCCCTTTTAGAGTTTAAATATAGGATGATCATTCGGAGAAAACGTTTAGGGATTTTCCTACTCCAATGGCCCCACCAATTACTTATTTTCTTGCATGTGACTTGGCTTTGTATATCTTTCATTTTCTTCCTACATGAACAAGGATGGCATGGTCAAGTGCTAGATCACCCTCCATAACTCCACAATTTTCAAACTCTAATTTCTTTGACTTGAGAAGGTAGGTAAATTTGAACCCAATATTATGAAGTTTTTTACTCTTATTTGAATTTAACTTATAATTATATTATCCCTCTTTTTTGAGATGATATCCTTTTAGGGATGAAGAAGCAGACCTTTCCCATTCGACAAAACTTTAAGGTTCTAAGATTGACCAATAGGGATGAATGTTAAATGTAAGCCACAAAATATACCTGAATTATTCAAGAAAGGTTTATATTCTAAGTCCCCGACACCTTACTCAGAGCTACAAATAACACAGAACTTCCCACTATAGAAGGGATTTATTTTTTATCTATTTAAATATAAGAGGATTAGATGGTGGGAAACTTACTTTATCAAGCATAACATGACCCCTTGGTTCTTCAAGGTCTTCATATCCATGAAATTTATCCTATCACAAGTCCTCTTTTGAACCCACCTCTAATTCACACACCTTTGGATTGTGGATTGTCTTCCTAGTTCCTTCTAAATAGACCTCCTCATCTTCAACTAATTGAGATTCTTCTCCCCCATATTTTTAGTGTTAGTCAAAACTATTTTTGGATAATTACAATATACCCATAAATGGTTAATGAAATATTTATATAATAGCATTTGACACTATTGATTCATTAATACTCACATGGCCTTCATATCCATTAGTTATAGTGATTGCTTGCTCAAAATGTGTTTAATCGGGATTTTTACCACATAGACGCTCTTTGTTTTAAGGAAATGAGGGTTTATGTGGAAAAAATATTGATTAAACACATTTTGAGAAAGCAATCACTATAACAAATTAATATGAATTCCATACGAGCTTTAAAGACCTAGTAGTGTCAAATGATGATATAGAATGCATGACAACCCTTACACTGATTTTTTTTTCAAAAATCTAGTTTCTACCGCAAGGCCCAATTTCCTTAGCAATCTCAATCTTTGATAGGAATCCCTCATGCAAAACAATTTATGCTTTATGATTTTTCCACTCGCATATAAACTTTGAATTGAAGTTATCTTCTAGGTTAATGAATAAACAAATTTTGTTCCTAACCCTTTCATACTTTTTGAGTTTCATAGCTCTAAAGGATTCCTTGGGAGAAGTACCCAAACCTACTGCAAAACACCCATCTCTCTTCTAGGATGAAAACTTTGTTTCCAATTCTTAAAACATAGTCTTAAGTGTTCACATTTCCAAGCCCTATATAAGAGTATATTTGCATCTTATTGACTCTCGACCATAAACCATGTTAACACAAAAAAGTGTTCACCTAGATCTACATGGTCTAAACCATATACATAAATCATATTCCTACCATGTGTACCTTAATTTTGACCTTCACAATTGTATTTCCACCAAAAATGGTCCAAAACATCATTATTTATTATAGTTTACCCTCACTCTCTCCCAAAAAAGGGTCAAAAACCCTAAAAATGGTTCAAAAACCCTAAAAAAAAGAAAGGGTCAGAAAACCATAGGAAAATACCATGGGTCACCACCTTGGGTCAAAAAACCCTAGGAACATACTATAAATACATTATGAAGGGCTCTCCCAAAACACCTTTTTTCTCATTTTCATTTGTGGGTACGTTGTGGCACTTTTGCTCTAAGGTATTCACATACTCCCTTGCCACCATTCCTATCGCCATACCATTCCCACGGTGTACGTCGAGACATTCTCCATACCCATATTGGATCCATTCCCCGTTTAAAAAATGTCCGTGGAGACAACTGGAGAACCAACCCGTGGAGCTATGGAACCAATTCCGAGGACGGCTACGGTGGCCCACTTTATAGGAAAAGAGGTGTGTTTTTATTTATTTGCATTAGTTTAGTTCAGCTGATATATGTTGAAAAAAAGTTAAAAATATTTGCTTTTTGTTATTAGTTTAGTTTGTTGTTTTATTTTCCATTGAACTCTTCCTTATGATCACAATGATCTAATCTTGGTACTTCTGCACGTAACAGGGGAGAAATACTCTTTACAGTTTTCGTGACTCCACTCAGTCGATCCATTCAGATCCCTATTTTTTCAGGTTTTCTACAGGTTTGTCTTCAGTTTCTGCCTTCAGTTGTCACAGATCGGTCCCCCTCATGGTCGATCAGAACCTCTATTGTGTCAGTTCCTACCCACCCAGCCCTAGTCGACTCTTCTTTTTCAAAAAATATTCTGTTCAATTCTATTTGCACTTATCTGCCCACCCAGTCACTCCTTTTCGCCTGATAAGCGTGACCTAAGTCACGCCTTTAGCCTCGATAAGCATGACTGGCTCAAAAAGACATATCGCTCATGTCTCGAATTCTAGAGTGACCCTAGTCACCACTGTGACCCTGTTTCGAACGACTCAGTTGTGTCTTACCCTCTATTTTGCGTGACTTGACTATTTTCTGCCCAGATCGCATCTATCTCTCTTTTTTGTGTGACCCAAATCGTACCTGTTCCGCCAACAGGTGCGATCATCAGTTTTCAGTCTGTTTTTGTGCCTGTTTCAGATTCCTGCATGACCCAAACCCTGTCTTGGCCTGTTTTTCTTTCCAGATTTGATCTTTTATAGCCCCTTGGTGTGTTTGAGATCTCCCCTGCTTGGTTTATGAGTTTTCATAGTTGAGCTCCATAGTTGAAACCCCATGTTTGTTTCCTGGGTTTGATTAAAATTTCCTTCACTACTCTTTTCTTTCAAGCATAATTTCATTATTGGACGAAAAAAAATTCATTTTGCAAGTTTACTGTTCATTACTGTTGCACACAATTCACACCACTAAGTGAAATGCTCGGTTCATGACCCCGAGCAAAGCCTTAAAAATTAATTAACTTAATATCATTTGTATCAGGGTGTAAACCCCATCCTCTTAACTGTGGGAAGTACTTGGGCATAGCCCTAAAAATCATTGTGAGGAGTCCCAGAGGAACCCCGAAGTAGTTGGCCATTGAGAGGACATGCCAAGCGAAAATGGCAATGAACCCTACCTGATTGAATAGTTCCCACTCGTGACGTAAACCAAGAGTTGTTGTTTGTGGAAAAGTGGTTATCAGTTTTACCTGAGTCGTGGAGTGAGGGGTAATGCCCCAATACACAATCCGTTAGACAATATTGGTGTCCAAGTGAATCCCTTAAACCATTAGGAAGCCAAACAAACTTGGGGTCTATATTCATTTCCAGTCAATAAAGCACAAAAATTCAACACGTCGTCAAAGCTCCACCACATTATTCATACAAGATTAGGGGGAACACGCCCCAATTCAATTCTTTGAACCATCACCATTGGAGCCATCTTCGACGTCACTCGCCACCTTGAAAGCCACACATGGCCTCTAAATCTAATTTAGATTCCTATCAATCCGAACCAACCTTGTTCACTTCCCCATCTATCCCCATGGTTGGTGTGCATCCAAACCCCTTCCATGAAGGGATAGTCAGCAGTGGACCTATGTCCTTACCACCCATCATCATGGGTATCCCTTCTATCAGACCAACAGGTCCAGGTTCTAGTATTCCCATTTCCACTACACACACTAATTTTGTTACGCTACCCATTAGTGGTGGCCCCACGCCAGCTACCGCGGTTCCTACCATACCAACTTTTATACCTATGGGAATTGGCCCTTCCACCTCCATTCTAACTATTCCTGCTATGGTAATTCAACCTCATCCACCCCCATTCATGCATGGGAAGTACATTCCTGTAGCCACCGACACCATTGTTGGTCCTTACCGAGCCAACCTCATCTCTAGCCTACCTTTTATGGCTAGTCTCAACCTTCCAAATTTGGCACGGTTAACCAACGATCCCATTCGTCACCACCCACAATGGCCTCCTATGCCTATAAAGCTTCCCTCGGACATCCCTAAGTTTGAGGGCAAGGCAAGTAAGGACCCTTAAAACCACATCATGTCTTTCCACTTGTAGTGTTCATCGAACAACATTGTGGATGACTCTATTTGATTGAGGTTGTTCCAGCGCACACTTACGAGTGATGTGGCCAAGTGCTACATCGAGCTGCCTCATGCTACTTACCCTGACTTCTCCTCACTTGCTTTGATGTTCCTCTAGTACTTTCAATTACCCGTTCGTTATGACGAGGGAGTGGAGATCCTTTTATCTTGTCTCCAGACCACTGCTACCTACATCACGGATCATATCCATGAGTGGCGACATCAACGTAGTTTATGCAAGATCCAATTGGACGATATGATCTTCCTTAACTGGTTTCTAAAAGCATTACTCCCCTCCATAGCCAACGACGTTGCATATGAGCAATCCCAAACTGAGGAGGAAGCCATCCTTAAGGCTCAACAGTTCGATTTGATCTATGCCCAGTCTGGTTACTTATATACCATCATACTCGATGCTTCCCGAGACGACACCTCTCGCTGTGATACATTGGTTGCATATCACACTATTCATGGAGTCATCGGATCTATTACCCAGCACCCTTAGTTTTATGCGGCCTCTCCCATGATGCCACCCCATCTAGGTAACACCCATAGTGCCACCCAACCCAATTATGCCCTCGATTACTCACCTATGATGGCTTACTCCAGAGCTACTCCATCTTATGCTCCCACTATTACACCCTTTATTACTCACGTGTGATGGCTAAGTCTGGGGCCACCCCATCTTACGTGCCTCCCACACCAACTCCTCATGTTCATGGACTGGCTTGTTTGGCACACTCGTGTTCTGGCTAAGTGGTCAGATTTGCAGCCCCTCTCGCTCCTCCCATCTATTATGCACTACCTTTTCAACCCACTCTAGCTTAGGCCTTGAATCCTCTAGTTTCTATGGGACAGGTTTATGCTTAGCAAAACCTCCCTAACCAACCTGCCCCTAATAACTAACAAGTGCAGTATTAATCAAGGCAACAACCAGCCCCAAGGAGGCAACTAGCATGCTAACCCTCCAAACAAGAACGATGTTGATCCTCCTGCAAATAATCCCCAGCGTCCCAATCAACCTAGAAAGAACCCACAGTTACAAACTAATAATCTATGTGCTATTTGTAACACCTATGGTCATTACACCCATGAGTGTCCTCACATGGCTCACGTCCAACAACTTCTCCAAAATGACAATCAACGTGATCCAAACGTGGCGGCTCCGGCTCAACCCAACCCTACACTACCAGGTCCTCTACCTATGGTGCTCTGAAACCCCCTACCACACCAAGGGATGGTTGTAACCCAACCCTTGGCCCCACCTTCTCCCATAGCTCCTACTGTGGACCCACCTGCTGAGGCTAGTGTCCATCACCTCATGACGTTGTCATCCAAATTCAACCTCCAGAATCAACGCAACTAGTATGGATCCACCACAGAAATCATTGACCCATCAACAACATCTACCTCTACCAATTTTGACATGTCTCTCCACTTACCGAGACCCCCCACAGATGTGGCGTCCAGAGTCCCATGGTTTCCTATGCATCGTGTCGCAAATAGTGCTACTGCCAGAGCTTCCCTCAACTACAACATAGTTGACAACTTGGCCCAATCCCCTACAACCATGTCCACTTTGGAAGTGCTTAAAAATTTCCCAACAACGTAAAATGTCCCCTACCCTTCTACCTTCCACCACTACTCTTCGCGCCTACGATGGTCACTCTACTCAACCCCAAGGGATTCTCATGGATTTTATTGTTGAGTCAGCTGGTAAAATGGTGTTGATTGACATTGAGGTTGTCAATGCCAAAATTGATTACAACCTCCTCCTACGATGTAGCTACATGTATTCCCTACGATCTGTGGCCTCTACTGTCTTTCGACTCTTGATGTTCCTTCATGATCGGAAGATTGTGACTGTCAACTAGTTGACATAATATTATCCTAAGGGCTAGCCACACCGGGACATGTCCTTCTAACTATTGACACCACCATCAACAACATGTCCATTCCATCTTTATCCAATGTTGGCCAGGGATTATTTGCCAACACTCCTATGACAGACACATTTTTGTCCTTACCTCCCCCTTGTTGAAGTCTAGGGTTTCAACATTATTCAAGCATACATTAGGTTCATACACAGCGATCAAAGACAAAGAAATATGGGAAGGGACGTCCAATCCGTCTTTGCATTATCTTTGTTAATTATTTATACATTATGAGATAGGTTGGAGCGGTTGTACCCGCTCCAACTACTTATTTGTTAATATCTATTTATCTTTTAAACTATAATTACATGATGAAATTTAGGAGGTAATTATCCCCCCTCTACATCTCCCCCACAAACAAAATGTTTCTTCGTCCCGAAGAAAACAAAGAAAACTGCATCAACGTCCTGGGTCTCTGCTACTGCGGAGTAGTCCTCACTGTGCATCAACCATGCATACCGGTCTGCATAGGTAACTCAGCCGCCATCTTGATAGGGAAATGCATGTGTACAAGGCTCTACTGTGACTGGTTACTCTTCAGCCTCCATCTTCAATCTGACAATAGTCCATCGAAGTCTCATCCTCTCACAACGGCGGGAAACCATATTCTTCCGCAACTAGGCCTTTTGGTTTAAAGCATCACCCGGGCTCATCTGACCGGCATCTCCATCGGTTCAGGCATGCGGGGCCTTTTGGCTCTTCGACTTCCTATGTCATTTCTCTGTCTTCTGGCTTTCCGAGGTCACAACCTAGGAACAGTTTCAGCATTTTGATAATGAGGGGTACATTGTCATCATGTTCATTGAAGCGCTTCGCTGTGTAGGTGAATGATATTTGCTTGAATGCCATCGTCGTCGTCTGGTTCTATCGTGAGAGTATGAATTTCCTGCAATGTGCATGGTCTTGGTGATGATTGACTACTCTAGAATTAGCATATCGACCACTTGAAGACACTGGCCAACCCAACCGACCTGCTCTAGCCAACATGTTTCAACCGACATGCTCCCACCGACATGACCATATTGACCACTTGAAATGCCGACCAAAGTGAGTTGGACCCACAGAAGAATCGACCATATTTTTAATCAATGCTCAGTCAACAAGGAGGCAAGGTATTTAACAC